>SAYR01042732.1:13128-46566 GCA_004382745.1 Argopecten irradians irradians | reverse complement strand
GACTAGTAGCGATTTAAAGGATTTACCTCTATTTCCCCTATTGGGCCCCGCCCCTCCTGCCCCCAAGGGACCAGAGCCAAAATTTATACAACTTCTGTTCCCCTTCCCCCAAGCATGTTTGTGGCCAAATTTGGTTACATTCCATTCAGAACTCTATGACTAGTAGCGATTTAAAGGATTTACCTCTATACTAGTTGGGCGACACCTGAAGGAGTGTCGCGGATGAAATGAAGAGAAGAGAAAGGGAAGATAACTCTTTTTGTTACCCTTAAACGGGACCAATTCTATTAGGTTATGAACAAGAGGCCGATGGGCCTTAACGGTCATCTGACTATTGGCACAATACAACACATCAAAGAATAAAGTAGTGGCACACAGTTAAGGCAATCCAAAAAGAAATAATTTATTAGAAGAAGTCCAGGTCCTGATATATTTAATGAATTAGACCATGAATGAAGGTCCCTTGATCCCCACCATGCTGCAAATCCAATTTCCAGTCTCAAGGTAGTCATTCATGTTACAGGCTCAATATCAGGTCTCTATAGGCCATTAAGTTATTCACACGAAGTCCTTAAAAGATTTTAGTCTATTTGACCTGAATGAAGGTCAAGACAATTTATTTGAACAAACTTGATAGCCTTCATCCAAGCATGCCACAGACCCAATATGAGTACCCTGGGCATTTTGGTTCTTGAGAAGAAGTCGTTTAAAGATTTTAGCCTTTTTGACCCCTGTGACCTTGAGTGAAGGTGAAGGTCCTTCATTTGAACAAACTTGGTAGCCATTCATTCTAGCATGCCACAGACCCAATATCAGATCTCTAGGCCTCTTAGTTATTCACAAGAGGTCGTTTAAAGATTTTACCCTATTTGACCCCTGTGACCTTCAATGAAGGTCATTGTCTTTCATTTGAACAAAGTTGGTAGCCATTCATATCAGCATGTCACAGGCCCAATATCAGGTCTCTAGGCTACTTAGTTATTCACATAAAGTCGTTTAAATATTTTAGCCTATTTGACCCCTGTGACCTTGAATGAAATTCAAGGTCATCTGTTTGAACAAATTTGGTAGCCATTCACTCTAGCATGCCACAGACCCAATATCAGTACCCTGGGCCATTTGGTTCTTGATAAGAATTTGTTTTAAGATTGTAGCCTTTTTGACCACTGTTACCTTGAATGAAGGTCAAGGTCATTCATTTGAACAAACTTGGTAGCTCTTCATCCCAGCATGCTACAGGCAAAATATCAGTACCCTGGGTCTTTCGTTTGAATGAAAAAGTTTTTGCACTGCAGACTGCGGACGGCGCACGATGACGGACGATGCATGATGACAATAGATCTTCCTGACCTAAAAATATACCAGAGCTTGAAGTCATTTAAGGATTTTAGTCTATTTGACACCTGTGACCTTGAATAAAGGTCAAGGTTATTTATTTAAACAACCTTGGTAGTTCATTGTATAATATATACTGGCAGTTAACCTGAAAGATACAATATAATTGATTGTCTATAAAAACACCAATAAAGGAATGTAATTAAAAAATGAAAAAATCCTTTTAAGCTACATCCTCAATACTCCATGGGTAACTATCACTGACGTAATATCCACTCTTGGACTATCTCATAGTAACATTGGAGCCACTTCAGAAGAAACAAACTGACCAATCACAGGCTAGCAGAAATCATTTTTGGCTACATCCTTAATACTCCAGGGGTTACTATCACTGACGTAATATCCAACCATGGACTAATATCTCATAGTAAAATTGGATGCAGTTCAGAAGAAAACAAGAGGCCCAAGAGGCCTTAATGGTCACCTGAGTGCTGATACAGAAAGAACATTGCAAAGTTGGTTCAAATCTTTAAAAAGCATTAATGAATTAAAAGAAACCCCTTTTGGACCCACTCCTCAGGCCCCTGGGGGTCAATCATGGAAAATTTGTTAATAGGATTCAATGGCCATATCATACTGATAATTCTGACAACATTTGACTCATTTTCTATTACAAATGACCAAATAATGTTCAAAAATGTGTTTTCCCTATAAAAACTATAGTAAACTTGACCCCTCCCGAGGGGAAAACATGAGACCCCAGGTTCAAATAACCAAATTCATAATTATTGTAAAGGACCTTAAGACCTTTCCATCTATGAAGAGTATTTGATTCTACCATTTCCAGAATTTTAGATGAAGGTTTTTGAAGTTTAAGCCTATCCTATTTGACCCATTTAAGCCCCATCCCTCAGGCCCCTGGGGGTCAGTTATAGAAAATATGTTAATATGATTCAATGACCATTTCATACTGATAATTCTGATTCATTTTCTATTACAAATGACCAAATAATGCTCAAAAATGTGTTTTACCTAAATAAACTATAGTAAACGTGACCCCCTCCCCACGTGATTCCATCTATGAAGAGTATTTGATTCCACTATTTCTGGAATTTTAGAAGAAGATTGTTGAAGTTTTAGCCTAATTGACCCCTTTTGGCCCCAACCCTCAGGTTCCTAGGGGACCATATAATTCACAAATTTGATTGACCTTTGGCCTTGAAAAGTCTCTGCAAAATTAGATTAGGTCACTGGAGACTTCATCTCAGGTGACCTCAAAACTGATTCCTGCATAGACTTCCTTTCAAGATTACAGAGAAAGTGACACCCAACTTCAAACCAACACATATGTACAGTGAACCACATTATAAAATTCCTTTGATGTATGTTAAATGATCTAGTGACCTGTGTCTTCTGTTGCCTGCAGTTTCATTGACCGATTGCCAGGTGTAAAATAGCCACGCCTCTACCCCCAGGAACAAATAATGCGGTTTGATTGACAGCTGGCGATCAATTAATTATGAAATAGTGCAGGGGTAGATATTATGTCAGTGATAGTAACCCCTGGCGTATGGAGAAGGATTAGGCTATAACTCTGCTATTTTCTTAAATAAAGGGAGACTTAAAACTTGAATGTGGCATTTTTATAATTGTTCCTATGGCATACAATTAAGCAAGGAGTTCATCATAATTGCTATTGCTGCCTGGAATATGCATTTTCATGAATAATCAGGCAAAAGTCTCTGCTAGCTACCCCCATTTTATCGAAAAATAAGTAAAAAATTGGTAATAATAGACAATATCGCCTGGCTGGCACTCAATCTCTTACAAATACATACATTTTAGAGAACAAGAAATGTTAAACAGTTTTTTTACAGAGAAAAAAAACAACAAAATAAAACTACTGCTATAATCAAGTTAAAATAACCAGAGAATGTATAAATCTATGTAACAGATGTATAAATGTATGTATGTACTTCATATGATTGCAATTACTACATGTATAATGTATATGCCTGTATTATGTTATGTACTATAAAATGTCTTAAAAAATAAAAAAAAAATATAAAAAAAATAAAATAACCAGAATTCATTTAATATGGATGATATCGTTTCATAATGACACGGCATCAAAGATTTGAAAAATATCATGTACTTAAACATGTACATCACGAATAATCATGTAAAAGTCTTGATCTGCTACCCCCATTTTTTCAATAAGAAACTGTTTTTCCTCATGTAGATAAAAAAAATGTCAAAATATAGACAATATTGGTCTGACCGAATACTCAATCCTAAACTAAACATACATTTCTCTGTTTTCGCAATTCTTTTAGTGATATTGACCATTTTGCTAGAAAATATACCTTAAAAAAATAATAAGCCAATTACCTCCCTTTATCCAATCCCAATGAATACTGTTCATATGACCATTTAAAGAATATAAAGTTTTTAATTTAAAACCCACGTACCCTTTTACAAGTAAGTCAGTTATCATTTTCAACCCTTGATGGGATACATGCATCTGATCATACTTACATAAGACATTTAAAAATATAATGCTTTAATCAAGAAATGCCTTTGAAATGTATAATGCTAATTGGAATTTCATGTTGGGCAATTAGGGTAATGGGTTATATTAGGTGCCAATCTTTCTAATTATCATAACATTTATGAGACCTTTTATGAGAACTCTATTAGTGGGGCCACGGTGGCCAGGTGGTAAAGTTGTCCTGACATATTACCACAAGCCGTCCACCTCTGGGTCACAAGTTCGAATCCTATGTGGAGAATTTGCCAGGTACTGACAGCTGGTCGGTGATTTTTCTCCGGGTTCTCCGGCTTTCCTCCACCATCAAATCTGGCACGTCCTTAAATGACCCTGCATGGCTGTTAATAGGAAGTCAAACTAATAAAAAAAAGAGAACTCTATTCTACATCCGAATTGGAACACATATGGTACCAGGTAATTAAATTATTTTAAATCCTTGATACTGCTGAAGGATATGAAAATCAGTTAAATAAATCATCACATTACAGGATCTATTTGTAGCTTTTATACATACGCAGAAATGAATTACTTGGTACATCTTTCATGCTTCAGTCCTTTGTTTTATTAATCATATTTAATTTTTATATTGAGGAAGATTACCTATATATATATACATTTGTATATAGGTACTAGTATTTAAAATAGTTACCGTTTCCAAGTGTTATTCATCACAGATGAAAAAAATGTCAACAGCAAGCAAACCATAATTTAAAAGTCTATACCTTAACCGAAATGGCTTTCAATTGATCAATTTTTTAAATTTTTTTTTTTTTGATTTAGAAAAATTTTGAAAACATTTCTCAAGCTGATGAGGCTGTTACAAGTTTGACATTCACTACTGTATAGTGAGTGTTATAACTAGGTCTCCTTTTATCTAGATACTGTATGATATTTAAAAAAAAAACCAGAAAACTGTTGTTATGTTGGATATAAAATGTCAAAATATCCTTAAAGGCTCGTGGTATTTCAAATTTTATAAATTTAAGTTTAATAAATTTCAAATGATATAGCCATGAGTGTAAGATTCTATTTATCACATAGCTAGTATTAATCAAAACATAGTCAAAACTTCAGTGATTCTGACAGGACAGTGGCGAAGGAAGATGAAACGTAATGTGGGGGCAAAGGTCCTCAATATTTCATAACACCTCCCCCCCCCCCCCGCGCCCCGCACCCACAGGAGATACTTGATATTACTTTTTTCATATATCATTACATATAATCATTGTACACATCTATAGACAGTGGCGTCGCTAACAGGAAATTAATTTGGGGGGGTCTCCCCGGCAAAAAATTGTATTATTTAGAATGGCAGAGATGAGTTTTACGATGCATTTTGTTGAATTTGCGAGCACCTTAGGCGCGAGATTTTCGTGTTTGGGGGTCCGAGGGATTTCCCCAGGAAAAAAAATTACGATTTAGAATGGATGAGATAAGTTTTACGACATATTTTGTTGAATTTGCGAGCGCCGTAGGCACGAGATTTTGGTGTTTGAGGGGGTCCAGGGGTCTCCCCCGGGAAAAAGTTTTACTACAGGGTGTATTTAGAATGGCTGAGATGAGTTTTAAGATGCATTTTGTTGAATTTGCCGTAGCGAGAGTTTTGGGTTTTTGTGGGGTCCAGGGGTCTCCCCCTGGGAAAAAATATTACGATTTTGTATTTTGATGATTTTTAAGCCTTCTGAACATGGTAATTTTTCGATTTAAAGCTACCTGCATTTAGAAATGAAAATTGTGAGTGTCATCTTACCATTATGCAACCCAGCTTGATCTGAACATACCGGATTCACACCATCGGCACATTGTTGTGTAACTCAAAATAATAATCATCTGATTATCTTGCTAAGACATATAAACAAATAAATCTGTTAAGAAGCATTTTTTGAAATAGTATAATCCCTTGATGGACATTTTTAGTCTAGTTCGTGTGTATTGAATTTTCATTATTAAAGGTTTGAACATTACATAATTGAATGTTTTAGGAAACATGCCGTGCAGCGAAATATTTTCTAAAAAGTTCAAAAATGTGTAGGTGGACCCTTTTTTCTTTCAAATGTGCATTTTTAGAACATTTCACTCGGCGAAAATGGGGGGGGGGGGCAAAAAGACATGTTTATTTAATTTAATAAATATTTATTTAATATTGAATCCTTGAGAGAATAGCCAGGGCTTAAGCTCTGGGTCAAAATTGGGATTACTTTGTTTAGTTTCAATTCTGTTTTATGTAAGAGTGGCGAAATCAGACTTGGATTCGACGTGTCAACCGAGATAATCATACAACATCACAGACGTCATTAATATCTATGACGCCACAGTAACGTTCGTCTTACAACATTTATGACATGACCGTATATAACATTGCTAAATGGGTCAGAGTGATATTATACATGTATACTAATTTTCACAACATGGGTCAATCTGATGATTCCTGTCGGCATCCTATTTATTACGCAGTACAAATGTAGTTGTCTATCACTATACACAACACAGCAAAATTGTGAAATGAATTTTCATTAACATTATTGACCTCACCCACCCAGTCTGTACAGTAACTTAAGCCTAAGCAATTATAATGTGTCATGTAAAACTGCAGTGCATACAAATGTCCATATCTACATGTAATAATGTTGATCATATCCATTGTCAAACTACATTGTTACCATTTTTTTAAAAAAAAAATTCTGGTTTGTTTTCTTTAGTTGTCTAATATTCAGATTACTTAAAGACGTTTCGGTACCTTCTGAAAGTCATTTCGCCATGTTCACTTTATGATACCGAAAAGACTTCCGCATGTACCGAAATGACATGTAACGAAGCTGCGATAATTGTGAGCCTACGGACTACCGAAACGACATGTGCATTACTTTATGGTTGAACTAACTAGCAATTTAATCATATGATCAAACAATATATTAGGAGATACATATATTCAAACGGCATCTGCCTCAAAGGCAGTACAATTGTCA
Source organism: Argopecten irradians irradians (assembly GCA_004382745.1). Lineage (NCBI taxonomy): Eukaryota > Metazoa > Mollusca > Bivalvia > Pectinida > Pectinidae > Argopecten > Argopecten irradians. The sequence goes on along the minus strand of SAYR01042732.1, from coordinate 39,714 downwards.
GTTTACGTGCTGTTAAGCCACGATTTAGAACGCATGCATGGTTCTGTTGTCAGACAGTCACTCGCGATGATGATCATAAACAGACTGTAAACTGTACCTAACGTTATATTTGCAGGCCTACAAAAACAATCAAATATTTCTGATAATAGTAATATCCACCAATAATGATATTGATGTCTATAACAAGTAAAATGAACAATTACTTACCTGATAATGCCGGATTTAACTTGAACATCAAGGCGGTTTCAACGTTTTTACTCAACCGGATACAAACAATATACACATTCCTCATAGGGGGCGCGATAGTCTGCGCCATGATTTTGTGCATTCGAATCAGTACAAACAGATCCATTTCACTGTTGCACTTTTTGGGCGCATATTGCAACACAATTGTGATGATTAGTGAATAATTTTGTTACGCAATTCATGATATTTATTCACCTCTACAGAAAATTTCATAAATATCACTCATTGTTAAATGGTACATTTGCCGGTCCAATCGGTGAGAATAGCTCCGAAGGAAGGCGTCTCGGACCCCGAAATAGCTCGTCTGTTGTGGAAATTTACCGAGAACCTGCGAAATATCACCATTATTCAAGGCTGTATTGTGGTCGTTGTATGTAACATTTCCAAAAATCAGAAATACTGTTTTGTTCAGAATTATTTAGACTTTTTATATGTAGAGTCTCAGATTGCTAACTTTGTAAGTTATTTCACTAGGACGAATTAAACAGAAACCAGTGATCAAAATGCCGATTTTTGCCTGTTTGACCCAAAAAATATCACCTTCAAAGAATTTTCATAGCTGACACGATTATTTCAATCGATAGATCACGCCGAGATTAACTTACATTGACATTTTTAACAAAATTTATAACATAGTTTCCTTATTACCCAAATCGCAAAAATAAGCGGGTTGATAGGTTTATTTAGCCGTGTTAACATTTCGTTCCAGAACGAAAACTCTGTTATAACAGAGTTGTCGTTCTTCCTCTTCATTTCATATCCCCTATTGGGCCCCGCCCCTCCTGCCCGTGGGGGATCAGAGCCAAAATTTATACAAGTTCTGTTCCCCTTCCCCCAAGGATGTTTGTGGCCAAATTTGGTTACATTCCATTCAGAACTCTATGACTAGTAGCGATTTAAAGGATTTACCTCTATATCCCCTATTGGACCCCGTCCCTCCTGCCCCCGGGGGGGTCAGAACCAAAATTTATACAATTTCTGTTCCCCCTCCCCCAAGGATGTTTCTGGCCAAATTTGGTTACAATCCATGCAGAACTCTATGACTAGTAGCGATTTAAAGGAAATGTTGACGGACGCCGGACGCCGCGCCATGACATAAAATTGAGCAAAAAATGCTCAAAAACGTGTTTTCCCTATATAAACTATAGTAAAATTGACCCCTCCCCAGGTAGAAACTTGAGACCCCAGGGTCATATAATTCACAATTTTTATAAAGGAACTTAAGATCTTTCCATCTATGAAAAGTATATGATTCTACCATTTCCGGAAGTTCAGAAAGAGATTTTTGAAATTTTAGCCTATTTGATCCCTTTTGACCTCACCCCTAAGGCCCCTGGGGGTCAGTCATGGAAAATTTGTTAATAGGATTCAATGACCATCTCATACAGATAATTCTGACAAAATTGGCTTATTTCCTATAACAAATGACCAAACAATGCTCAAAAATGTGTTTTCCGTATATAAACTATAGTAAACTTAACCCCCTCCCCAGGGGAAAACCAGAGACCCCAGGGTCATATAAATCACAATTATAGTAGAGGGCCTTGAGACCATTCTATCCATGAAGAGTATTCGATTCTACCACATCTGTGAGTGGAGAAGAAGATTTTTGAAATTTTAGTATTTTAACCCTTTTGGCCCCTCCTACAGCCCCCTGGGGGTGGGGACCATGTAATTCACAACTTTGATTGTTCTTGTATGCCTTAGAAGGTTTGTGCAAAATTGCTTCAGCGGTTTTGGAGAAGAAGTCGAAAATGTAAATTGTTTATCGTCGGACGACGGACAAAAGGCGATTAGAATAGGTCACCAGGTGACCTAAAGATAGCTCTTTTACATTTTCGCAATCTATGATTCAGTGTATATATGATTCATCCATATCTCATATATTTTGCGGATATTTTTTTCGCGATCGTCTCGCAATATCCCGCAAATGTCAACATAATTTACATGTACCATCAGGCAAAAGTAGCCATCCATGTACCTGTATACGATACTTGTTACAGATCAACGAGTCGACATCATATATATATACACCTGGCCATGACTAAGACCTTGGCATTCAAAGGAATGTTTGTGCAAAACTGTTTTGCACTATTTTGCACATAAATGTAGTAACTGCACTCGGATTGCGTTGACACAGATACTGCCGACGTTTTATTGTCTTTTAATGTGGAATATTTATCAAAATGGACATATTTTTAAAATTGTAGTCATCAGAAATAAATGAAAACTTTTTTGTGTGTATTAATTATATATGATATCTTTATGGCCGTAGAATGTTATGTAATGATGTCTATATTTGTATTCAGCGTAACATTTATACCTTGTATATAACAAACTTTGGTGGTAAAAGGATTGAATTAAATCTAATGAAAATCTAATGAAGTCAATAAGTTCTTTAAAACAAATCCATTTTATTAGGTTGATGCGTGGATAAAAAGAACGAGTAACCAAATATAAATTCACCGAAATGTGAAGCTAAAGGAATTAATTTAAACTTGTACATAAACCGAGTTTGCTCATGTAAATCTGTTTGTTTTGTGCATGGATAGAAATAACAGCGTAACATTAAAAGATAAGGACTAAATAGAATGAAAAACATATTTGCAACTGGCCAATATCAGGTCTCTTATAATAAGTTATTGACAAGAAGCCATTTAATTTATTAACAAGAAGTTGTTTAAGGCTTTAAGTCTAATTGGCCCCTGTGACAGTGAATGATGTTCAAGGCCATTTGTTTGAACAAAACTAGTAAGCCATTTATCCCATCATTCTACAGATCCAATATCACATCTAGGCCTCATTCATCTTAATATTTTTTCTTGATAGCTAAAATGAAAAGTGTATGTATGGTAGAGAGCACATGGTGGTCGGCGTATGATGACACATGGAACAATGATAATCCTTTGGTTCAGATGACCTTACAAATCATTAAGGCAACAGATTCTAAAAAGTAAAAAGCTATATTTTATTATTGAACACCAGAATGTACCCACGATAACAAAATGGAACCCGTGATAACATATACAAGGTACATGAGAATACAGCAAATGTAACCCAGAATACATGATAATACAGATCTAAGTAAAATAGTACATTTTTATATTACAATTTCCTTCATAATAAACAGGACTTTAGACATTAACAATGTAATTTACAGTCAAGACCTGTAGAAAAGGTCAACAAGTTGTTTAATACTAAAACTTGTTTCCTTTTTATCACTTCAGGGCCCGGTTGTACAAACCGTGATTATAGCTTAATCACATGATTAGTGAAATTTTTATTTCTTATTTACCGCAAAATTTGTGATTATATCTTCACTAAACTCATGATGTAAATAAAGAATGGAGTTCTAAAAGTTTCTTATAAAAATTTTTATAATTTGTTTACGAGAAAATTATTTCATCCTGATTTGAAAATTGTTGTTAAGGACGTACCGAACAGTGATAATATTTTCGGAACTCCTCGGGCGAAAAAGTTAACGGTCTTTATCAACAAACGCTTTAATGATCAAGATTCGAGTTGACAGCTCCCCTTGCTTGACAACGTCATGGCCGAGTCGACTCCGGTCCGTGGCCGAGGAGGAACGTTTATCACCACACAAAAAACTTCTAAGCGGCCTGATTACTTTAAAAGCAAACATGCATCTAGGAAAGTAATAGTTGAACAGTCTACCGACACAATTAATCATTGTATAGAGGAAACGTTGCCAGAGAACTCGGTTGAGTCAGTTGATTGGAATTGTGGCCGCCGAGTGGTAGAACTTGGTGTTTTGGCGAAAAATTTGAAGTGTCGTTTGTGCGATTCTAGGATACATCTAGCAGACACAATATCGGAAAGACGACTTGGACTAGGGAGTATCCTCACTGTTAAGTGCTTACCGTGTAACATAACCACACAGGTGGACACTGGAAAACGAAGCACAAAAGGCGCTTTTGATATAAATTCAAAAGTAGCTATCGGTAAGTTGAAAGATGATATTCTACTGTCAAAATAAAATGTACTTTTATTAAGAGCATAACTGGGCCCACATGTCCAATAAGCTACTGTACAAACTAAATAGCGTTATGGTTAACCGTTGGGTAGCCTGATATACTCTGGCCCTAACACCAGACACTCAGCCATTATGACAGATAGATGTCTGGTTAAGGCTAAACCAGACATCTATCTGTCATAATGTCTAAGTGTCTGGTGTTAGGGCCAGAGCATATCGGGATAACCGTAAACCAGACATATACATGTATGTCATAATGTCTACGTTAGGTCCAGAGTCCTATCTCGGGCTACCCCTTAGGCTGTTTTCTGTACTTCAGTAGCCGTACTTGCGAAGATTACACTCGTATTTGCACGCAATATTTTGTGGAAACCACCATAGTTGCTTCATTTTCATTTCGTTTAGGCTAGTGTTTCAGAAAAATATAAAAAATATTCCTGTACATTTCTGAATTCGATCGATAGGCACATATCCAAACGTAAACAATGGGTGTCTTCGAAGACGTCCGAGCATTATTTTTTTTCGGCTCGTAGCTAGGCTAGTACTGATTTTATAACCGGAACAAGGATTTTAAGCCCCATCAATCATGTAAGTTACAACGTGTCCTAGGCTAGTTTATAACCGGAACAAGGACCTTAAACCCTACTAATCAAGTAAGTTACAACCGTGTCCTGTAAGGTTCAGTTATAACCGGAACAAGGACGTTAAACCAATCAATCAATTAATAATAGCAAAGATTCGCCTAAGACATACACTTTGCAGTTGATTTCTTGGTTAATTAAGGGACATTTATAATTCAATTAACGTATTTTAATGGTCATTTTCATTTTAATTTTATATATTCTACAGTAGGATCTTCAAGCACATGTGCAGTGTTAAAGTGACCCATTCCCTGAATCCCTAATATTTCACAGATCTTCTTGTAAAATGTACATGTATTTCTGAAACAAAAAAAATCTATGGCCGAATAATATCTCCATATTGAATTATCTTAATAATTGCAGAAACTACATTAAGTTTATTGATCTTATTCTTCAAAAAAAATATATTAGTATGTTTTAATGTGTGTGTATGCCTATTTTTGTATTCTGATCACTGTTATTTGATCCATTATGTATGTATTTGTTTACATGTACAGTGTATGTATAATAAAATTTGTAAAAATAAAATCATTTCAAAATTTTATCAATTCTGAACACGGAATGTAAAAAAGATTTTAATCATTTAAAAAAAAGAAGTCTGAGGTCAGTGAATATATGTTACTCAATAAAACAATATTTATTTCACAGGAATGGTTCATTGCGGATTAGGACCAACACATATCAGTCAGTTGCTGATGGAATGCAACTTGCCACCATTATCAGATAAAACCTTAAAGAAGAAAGAGAGAGAAATAGGGGAGAAAATAGTGGAAGTCGCAAAAGAATCCTGCAGAGTTGCTGCCGAGCAGGAAAAAAACTTAACAGCAACTCAAAACAAAGTATATATTATATTCACATGCCACTTCTATATAAACTAACCAAGGCAAAGTGAAGTCTATTGGGTTATATAAAATTGACACCCAAAATGTGACCCATTCTGACATCACTAATGTTCATATAGGGATAGAATTTCATTTTTTTTTTTTAAGATTCTTGTATGGAGAATAAGAATATATTCTATGGGGTGCATTAGTTAATAGTATAAATATAAATATTAAACTGTCCTATGGAATTTGTGGTCTATATACAGTGTAGATTCCAAAATGCAGACCACATATTCCATTGAAAGACAATTTAACATATTACTTGATCATTTGCATAAAGTGCAAATCCATCAACTTTCATATATTTAATTTCATAAGGCAGATTTCTTATAAACATTCTCACTCAATGATTACAGTTGTTGTTGTTTAAATTAGGTAATGAGATTGACTTATTCTGTATTTGTATATTACAGAGTTATCTACCTTTGGGGGTAGGTATTGATTATGAAGTAACAATTGATACCTACCCGCAAGGGGGCTAACTCTAAGATGGAATAAGACAAAGTTAAATCCAAAATATGTTTCTTCATTGGATCTTTATCAAGGATTTGTATAAGTTGAATAAATATAACTAATATGCTTTACTTCATACTCAGTTATTTCAATATAGATGATGTGTAATGTATATGTAAATTTATGCAATTACATCATGTCTTCCTCAGGCAATGGAAGTGAGCTTTGATGGTGGATGGCAGAGATATCTTCTATATAAATGTTCTGTAAGGCATTTGAGCTCCAAGACCATTTTTGATCTATACAATTGATAAGTATACTGCAGCCCGAAGACCATACAATATTTTCATTTACAACACTAATGTCATTTAATTACCATGGTCTCTAATGCAGGGTAACAGGGGCCATTATACCATTGGCTGACTATTCTAGTTGGCAATATATTGGTTCATTTAATCAATCTTTAAATAATTCTTACATGGTTTAATTCAGGTCATGCAAGCATGATAGGGAAGGAAACTGGAAAAGTCTTATCATATGCTGTTAGGAGTAAAACCTGTAGGATCTGTAGCCAAGGGTCGACAACATCACACATTTGCATGAAAAATTGGTCAGGAAGTAGTAAAGCCATGGAATCAGATATGGCTGTTGACATGGCCCACCAGCTTAAAGACAACTGCAATTTACAGATACAGATTCTTCATGCAGACAACGATTCAACTACTACGTCCAGACTAAAGCAGTCTTTCCCTGACTTGGAAAAAAGAGATGACAGAAATCATACAAAGAAATCCATTTCAAAATGTCTGTATGAAATGTCAAAAAGGTAAGATATTATTATAAAAGACTGTTTGTCTTACATTGAGTTGTTTTCAGTTGGCAATAATGATATAATGTAATGAAGCTTGCTTGTGCTTTATCGGTATGTTGGATTTTCCATTTGTGCATTTATTTGTCATCCATTCTCCCATAACTGATAAGATACATGGCATCACTAGGTACATGGGTATCAGTAGAGTCAATAAGGCATTGTGATGTGACAATGTAAATATATTCCTCTGTATCAATGATTGTTTATGTCAAACTTTTGACAGGATGTGTAATAACATGCTTGAACAATTATAAAATGTAACAAAGTTTGTTCATATAAATGACATTAATCTTCATTCAAGGCAGAAGAGGTACTTTTATTAGATATTTTGCAAATAATGTTTTCCTTGCCTGATTTTGCCTAATTTTTTCATTGTCTTAATGGTCAGAAATGACTCAAATATATATATGCTACTTGTTGTTATTTGCAGTCATAAAGAACTGAAGCAAGCAGAAGTTATACCTTATCTCACAAGATGCTTCATGTATGCCATCAGTGAGAGTAAGCAAGAGCATGATCTTCAAAATGAGATCGTATTGTTCCGCATGCTTTTGGAGATCATTCTCTGTGTTCAGATGTAAAATGGTGTACATTCATAGACAATCCATCAACATTCCGGTAGGTACCAATAATGTCTCTAATATACATATAATTAAAGATGCTCCACTGCCGACAGAGCATAAACGATACTCATCATTTGAACAATAATTGGTGTTCTATCTGTCTAATAAACACAACAAACAATATAAAAATAATTTATTTGTTTTTGGTGTGTCCGCATTTGTAACTGAAGAAAAATACTAATTCGTCTGCTCCTGTTTTTTGATAGAGAAAATACCATTTGTCAGCAGTGGAGCATCTTTAAAGGATATATACTTCAATTTTGGTTTTCTTATCATGATGACAAAACAGATGTATTTGACATAATAACAAATTCCCACATATATATATTTTATTTTTATATTTTATATTTTTTTATATTTTCATTCAAGCAACTTGTCAATTACTATTTATGAATACCCAAGATGAAACATGGGTCCCAAGTTTGTACATGTACATATATATTACAGATTTTAAATCAAAATTGATATCTCTGTGGTGTTCCAAAATTTCTAAATATGTGAAAATTACTAGTAATATCACCAATTTTAATATATATGAATTTTGTTTTAGGTTTAAAAGTTTGCCAAAGGGAGAAGCCCTGAAAAGCCCCGACTTGAAAAAGGATCTCGAGGCAATGGTCCATAAATACAGAGGGAGAGCAAAAAGTTTATTAGAGTTAGGATCAACCCAAGCAAATGAAAATTTCAATCAAATGGTTTCTTCAAAAGCGCCAAAATCAAGGTAAGTGAGGTATTGTGTAACAATTAAATTTTGCTTGTAATAAAAATTGCATTAAATTAATTGATTTGAATATATTTTCATGTTATGGACTAGAGATAATCCAACAAGAGATCCATGGGCCTTTTAAAATGATCATCAAATTATTGGCACAAAACAACATACAGTCCCAGTACATTAAGAAGGCAATACAGATCCTTATTTGACTAAGTAAAGTACATTAAGGCCTTTCATCCTAGTACATGTATGCTACAATTAAGACCAATATATCTCGATCTGCTCATTTCACAATAATTTGTTTATAAAAATTAGCCTATTTGACCCTGTGACCTTGAATGAGGTCAAGGTCATTAAATTGGCATAATATTACTTTCATCAGAGTTCAAGAGGTCATGGAAGGAAGAAAATTAATTCCCACCAGTTTTGAGAATTTTCATAAGAATATTATAATATATATACAGAATGCGTAACCCATAGCTAAAGAACCCCCATTCATTTCCCATTCTTTTCACAGTTTAAGCAGAACACGACTTTAATCATCATTACATTTTATAAATATTTTATTGTTTCCATGACATAACAGGCACTATGGTGGATCAAGCTCTTTAATTAACAGAGTATCAGCAACTGTCCTGCAGAAAAATGAAGGCCAAACTTATCTAACAAAGGTAAAAAGTGAGATTAAATTTACACAACTTTATTCTCTCCATGTGCATTGACTTACAAAGTCTACCAGCTGCCTAACTGAAAATTTGACCAGCCAAATTTTGGGTAACATATAAAAGTTATTTGATTTCAGTGTGCATTGGCATTTTTAGGTCACCTGAGACGAAATTCTAATACGAAGGTTCAACTTTAAAGTTTATTCTAACTTGTAAACACTTTTTACAGATTTGAACCAACTTTGCAATGCTCTTTCTATATCAGCTTTCAGGTGACCGTCAAGGCCTCTTGGGCCTCTTGTTATTAAAGTTGTTAAACTGTGTATTTGAGCTTCAATATCAATGCTTTTATCTTTAAATTTCAACATTTTACAGGTAAATAAAGCATCACTACTGTCACCAGGTGAAGTCATCCTCAAGCTTACTAGTAAACTTGATGAAAGGAGAAGAAAGAGGCGTATTAAGGAAAAAACCTTATCTTTCAAGAAAAGACGTATCCAGAGTAAAAGTAAAAAGAAACAACAGGAAAGGCATTCAACTATCAAAGAGGGTTTAGTTTATCAAAGTAATCTAGAGTACTCTTCTCCTGACCTTGAATTTATTCCTGATCCTGTTTGTATAGATAAGTTTAAAAGTTTTGTAACATTTGATCTTGAAACAACCGGATTTGGTCACACCTGTGAAATTACACAAATTGCTGCATCAGTAGGGATTAGAAAGTACCAATCTTATGTATACCCAAGATGCCAAATATCTACTGAAGCTTCAAAAGTCACTGGTCTATCTTATTCCATGGGAACAAATAAATTGTATTTGCATGGAAATGAAGTACAAGGGAAATGCATTTGTACAGCTCTTCTTGACTTCTTAGAATATCTCAAAGAATTTGACCATCCAATACTTGTTGGGCACAACATTGCCAGCTTCGATGTGCCAATTCTGTTGAGGATTTTGAAGGAATTTGGTCTGCAGTGTGAATTTGTTAGCATTGTACCAGCATTTATTGACACTTTGAAATTGTCAAAGAAAATCTTTCCTAAAGAGGAAGTCAATGGCTGTTACAAGCAATGTCATTTAGTGGAAACTTATTTGAATGTCAAATATCATGCCCATGATGCAGTAGAAGATGTAAATTCACTTCAGCAGCTTTTTACTACAAAGCTGATGGACAGATGCACTGAAGATGATGTGTATAGTATAAGATGCAAATTCTGCAAAGAGTCATACACAGAGTTTGTTAAAGCTAAAATTGTTAGTAAAGTGATTTGTGACAAGCTCAGCAAGAATGGCATTTCACTACAACATCTTCAGCTTGCAAGCAGAAGAGATGAAATTGGTGTTAAAGTAATATTAAAAGAAAATGGTATTCCATTGAAAAAATGTGAAAGTTTGTTAAAAAAAATCCAGGATCAAGAAGAGTTATGTTCAAAGGTAAAATGTTTAGACAATTGTTAAAATCAATATAAAATCATGTTCAAATTTTATAGTCAGTTCAGGACTATAGGATACAATTTTGATTCTGTGGTGGTATTACTCAATTTGTAGATAACCATTGAATTTTTTTGCTTTTAATTAATTGTATACCTAGGTTAGAAAATCATTAACTCTTGTACCTTACAATTTCTTATTATCACAACTTCATAAGGTCATTAGTAAAATTGACATTTCGTGAATGATCAGAAAATAACATTATTTATATGCAGCCATCTTTGATTTGGAGCAACCGTTACAGAAATAAAATACTGAAGATGTCTTGTAGGTTGTTTAAAGATTTCAGCCTATTTGACCTCTGTGACCTTGAATGAAGATAGAGGTCATTCATTTAAACAAACTTGGTAGCCCTTCATCGCGCCATGTCACAGGCCCAATATCAGGTCTCTAGACCTCCTAGTTATTCTCGAGAAGTCGTTTAAAATATTTTAGCCAATTTGACCCCATGTGACCTTGGATGAAGGTCAAAGTCATTTATTTGAACAAACTTGGTAGCCCTTCATCCCAGCATACTACATGCCCTATATCAGTACCCTGGGCCTTATGGTTCTTGAGAAGAAGTTGTTTAAAGATTTTGGGCCAATATATGGTGTTTATGTGTCTTTAGGTTTCATTCTGTATCTGAATTCAGGTGACATTAAGGGCATCTTGTTAAGAAAATTGATACACTTTTTTTTTGTATTATACAATAAAAAATATCTACATGTACACTGTAATTGTGCATTTGTAGCAAATTTTGATTGGTAGCATTAGATATATTGAATGCATCCTTATGGGGTGGCAATTCAAAACTGTTCAATTGTTCAATATTGTATTAATAATATAACATCTCTATGTGATAGGGACTAAACATTAATAATTACAAATGATTGGGCTGACCCACAGGGACCTTGCATTGGGGCAGGATCAAATGTGTTAATTTGAAAATATTCATATATCAAAGCAACTTTTTAGTGAAACAAAGTATGATTTAGACACAATTTAGTAATTATTGTTTAGTTGATAACTTTAAAGTAGCTTTATATCTCAGTCTTTCTTATGTGCAGCTTTGCATATAGCAATATATTGGATGTTATATATTATTTTTCTGTCTATTATAAAGTTGTTCAGAATTTAATATTTGGAATCTGTATTATTGTACATGCAACGTGCCTCATACATGTCTGTTATATGTATTAATGTTCATGTTATTGTTTGAGTAATATAATTACTATACATTGCAACATTTTATTGTTATCTGTTTTCATAATCATTGCATTGTTGGATACCCATGATCGAGTCACCGCTCTATCATGTACTACATAGAGCAGTGATTGTAACAAGAGGCCCAAGGGCCTTAACGGTCATCTGACTACCTTGGCAATACTTGTGTAGAAAATTGATTAGATATGGTCATGATTGCCGGCCATCTTGGATTATAGATCGATCCGAAAACTAACAACACTTTGTCAGGACCATGTCAGGATCATTTCATGCAAGTTTTTGCCAAATTGCACTGGTAGAACTTGAGAAGTTCAAAATGTGTTTTCAAGCTGTGACGGACAGATGACCTGAAAATGGAGATATCAATAATCCATTATACAAAATCTCTGGTAAAAATTAATATTTACAATACTGAATACCTCATCACATGTTTTGTTTTAATACACCAAAGTACAAACACCTAAACAATACATTGTAAGTAGCATGTACCTGTTTATGTTTGAAAAGGATGAATTTCTTTGGATACATTTACCGGTATAACTGGGAAGGATGAATTGTAGCGACCAGACCAGGTTTTGAACCTGAAACCTCTGAACACAAGGTGAATGCTCTACTGATTGAACTACATTATTAACCCTAGTAGTGCTGAATTGTCTCATTCTGGCTATGTCTGAATGCTGAATTGTTCAGAAAAATTAAAAAAAAAAAAAAAATGAAAATGCTTAAAAATGTTAAAGACCTGTTTTACTTTATAATTTTGATTGTAAACCACAGTTATATATAAGTTTTTCCCTCTGAAGGAGTGTTGATAATAACAAGGAACACTTTTATTTGAACATGTATACATGAAAATTAATGGCGTTTACATCATGCACATATTTTATCAAATTTTTACACAAGATTCTTTCATCTTTATTTTTCAGTCGTAATTTGCACAATATAGATGTACATGTATACATAGTATGTTTGCGAATATTACGTTTTCAATTCATTTCATTAAATTCTAATTTAAGATCCATCTGCTTTACAATGTGACACAAAGTCAACCCAGGTGTGCATAAAGTTGGAAAAAGCTTGATTAGCGAAGAAGCCCATTCATACGGCAATTGTGCCACATATTCGGACAAACTAGCAACAAATTATCGTCTACGACAGCAGGGGTAGAACAAATATTCTGCAGTCAATAAAATATATAAGAATTCTTTCATATAAGAGTTATTCCAAGATATTAATCAGTTATCTCCCTTGTAGAAATTTATGTCCAACAACAGTTCATCTCTTCCAAGCCTAAATGTCTGTCATGCATAGCAGAGCTGATAGTTTCTCCTTTGTCATTTAGGTAATCTGTTACTTAGTAACATTGGGAATGTTTAAATTGAGGTTGTCCCTACATGTATCTGTGCGTAATTTTTTTTAAGGTTTTAAGGAGAAATATATGTGTTAAAAGCACTAAAGACATCTGTAAGTACAAAACTGTAAGAAAGGACATAATCACAATTTTAAGATATATAGTCCTTTTAAGTAAGGACAGAAAATTGTACCAAGTGTACTTTGCTGTTAGACAGCTAAAGTGTTAAAGCAGAAACTCTGTAAACTCACTTACCTGAAAAACTATGGGAGATTCATTCCAATACATTGAACGTTCAAACTTGTGATAAAAATGTCAGCAGTAACAGTTTGTTGTAAAATTGTCAGCAGTAACAGTTTGTAGTAAAATTGTTAACAATAACACAGTGGAACTATATATACAATTTTGATGGAGTTTTAAAGTGTATTCCTCCAGAACAGACTTAAGACGTTTGTATGCCAGCACATACTCAGCTTTTGTGTGAAAAAGTTCAAAGCATGGCTCAATGCAGAGTGGCACTTGGCATTGTTTGCATTGGAAGTAGGTTTCCCGTCCCATTCGTTTCGGTACTGGTTCCTCTGGATTAGCGCATCGGAACAACTCTGCTTCAGCAGGCCCACAAACGACACATCGTCGCTTTGCGTGATTCCTGTTTCCTGAGGATGGCAAGTGGCAGATGAAGTGTCTAGCACTGAGTCTTTGCAGAACTTCAGCTGATGATCTCTTCCTGCCTCTAGATGAAGGACCAGATATTTCTGATGCAGTCACCAACTCCCTTCTGAACACTCTCTGCAGGACAGGTTGTTGACTTCTGGTTTTGTACAGAACGTACGAATTTAAAACAGCTAGGCCGAGCACATGGAAAAAGACCTTTTTCCACCACTTCAAAGTCCTTCTTTCAAAGCTGCCATACGCTACCATCTGATCACATCTATCAACAGCACCCATATATTTGTTGTAGCTCAAAATGCAGTCTGGTTTTTTAATTTCAATTCCTTCCTGGTCTCTTTTACCAGAGTCTTCCATGACACCTAAATGTATTATTACATAGTAAAACTATCCATTTCAAGCCACAAAATGTGATAGTGTAACAAAATGTTCACATGAATTCATTTTGTCAAATTTAAAGAATATTCACATTCAGTACATTTATATTTACCATTATACAATTTGTTTTTTTCAATATGAATGTGAACTCAACAGAGTATTATCGAAGTTATGGTGCTCAATACATGTATCGTACCTTTGTGTATTGTTGTGAGAAGATGTACATCCTTTTTGTCTGCGTACTTGACTGCAACAAGCATGTCGTTGTTCATTACAAACATCTCGCCTCTAACCAAACGCCGATCCTTTAGATCCTGAGGTACACCACGTCTGTTTTTTCGCAAGGTTCCACATGCCAAGGTTGCGTTTAGAAATAAGGAATAAAATAATTGTGGACTACTGAAGTAATTGTCCATGTATAAATGGTAGCCTTTGTTTAGAAAAGGGTCAGCAAGACGCATGATGAGATCGTATGTTGCTCCAAACTGACTGTTCTGTCCTCCGTGACCAGTGTATAGTTCCATACGACTGCAATAGCCATTGTCAGAGTCACACAACATGTAAACCTTAAGTCCATATTTAATGGGTTTGTCCGGGCTATATACACGGAAATGGAGGTTCCCTCTCCAGGGTATCATCCCTTCATCGATGGCAATGTTCTTGTTAGGGTTATAACAACTTTGAAAGTTGGAAAGGATATCCTTGTAAGGCTCACCTAATTTCTGTAAAGGCGAGTAACCTGTTTGCCCTCTAGGAACTGCCCCAGAGTTGTCTGCTAGATGCAGTAGTCCAGTACACTCAACAATGATAAGAATCTGTCTCTAGACATCACAGATCTGAAGAAAGGTGTATTTATAACAGGATTACCAGACCAATAGTCCTAAATATCCAATTGCTGGACAAGTCCCATCGCAATTGTCATCGCTATGAACGCTTTCATTTCCCCTAGTGTTGTGTCTGTCCATTTCCTGTACCTAGAGTGACTTGGGAGGTCAGGGTGTGTTTCAGTGTATGTGGCAGCGTATCTATTTGTCTCAACCACGATCTTCTGAATTATATTGTCAGTAATAATACATTCAAAGTAGTCTAAATACGACAAGCTACCTTCTTCAGGTACCGACAAGATGTCCGTGTTAATACCTGCATTACCGGTAAAAGTGAAAGTAGACGGTTCCTTTCCGCCTTCAACCCAATTATCGATATTAAATCCAGTTCCGTCCTCGGCAATGTTGTCGATATCTTCAATATCAAAGCCCTCAAACTCATCACTATCTTCGTCTAGAAAGATTTCTTGAAATATCTGACGAAATTCCGGCAATACATTAGCTAGCTCGCCGGGGTTCTCCGGCTCCGCCATATTTGTTTACATTACCGACGAAAGCAGACACACATGATCGGTACTGTTTTGTTATAATAAATCAGGTTATGATATTTCCAAACAACGGTAATCAATTCGTAAACAAACAAAAATATCTTATATTGATGTCTTAGTCATTTATTAATCAGAACTGAAAGACAGTCTTATAAAATAAGACTAATCTACCCTTCCGTATACTGAAGTAATCTATCGTACACAGTAAGTGGTGACGTAATTAAAGTAGGTCAATCTCGCGCCTAAAACTCGATCCCAATTTTCTTGAATTTTCTGCTAATTCACGGTCATGCAATAATTTACAGGCATCAGAACGATTAAAAATTACCTTTAGATTTGAATCGCATTATTCTCCGGCCATGACAGTGGTAAATAAGTGGATATATCCAATCAGTAACACAGAGCACTACTTGCACCTGTCATTGGTTTTGTGCGCACACTGCACTGAAAACATTACATCGGTGGGGGCTAAACCATGTAGCCCGCCCCGAGCCCGAGCTTTGGTTATTTTCGTTTTTCTGCACAACGACAGCACATATTAAAACGATTTTTGACACAACCTTTCTTTGTGTTATGTTTTATCTTTCTATGTAAGTTATATTTCATGAAATTAATTTGAATTTCATAAATCGACCTTTATCACTTTTCAAGGTGCTAAACCATGTAGCCCGCAATGGAGCGTGACATTTTACGATTTTTCCAAATTATTAAAATATTATGCCTTTTTGACAATAATTGCCGTAACCCAAACACCAAGTAAACCTATCTGGTCATAAAGGTATAAATTCAAACATATATATCCAATTATTTTATAACAAATTCTGCCTTATTTTGTAACTGCGTTGACAAGTACCTGTCTCGCCGATCTCTCTGTTTACCCGAGCCGAGCCCGAGATAAGGGCAGACAACTCTCCGATCCGAGTTTTTTTAATGACCGTACATGTAAAATGCACACGTTATTACATGTAGCCCGCAATGGAGCGTGACATTTTATGATTTTCTCAAATTATTTTAAATTTATACTTTTTTGAGAAGAATTGTTTTAATCCAAACAACAAGTAAACATAGCTAGTCTGATAAGTATAAATTTCATCAATCAATAATATCAAATTATTTCATAACGAATTCTGCTTTTTGTAACCTCGTTGACCTGTCTCGCCGATCTCACTGTTTACCCGAGCCAAGCCCGAGCTAAGGGTATACAAATCTCCGTTCCCGAGCTTTTTCTAGTACATGTAGAACATTAAGCCATTCTTCAAGTAAGAATGTTTCCGAGCTCTGCGACGGTGACGCAGTTCTACACAGAGTCAATATAATAAAGTGTTTTCTATTCTACAAATGGTTCACTCCACTTCTCAGAGACCTTATCTAACATAGTTTAAAAAAAATCGCTTTCACTATCAAACCTCAATAATTTTAGAATATCTTCCAAATAAATAAGCAACATTATATTGCAATTACAAATAAACAATATCATGAATAACTGATGTTTATTTCATGCAAAGTTAATTATCTAATTATTTTTCATTTGAATTTAATCAAGTTTTGTACTTAATGTCATTTAATTAAAATTCAAATATAATATAACATATAAACTGCTATTACATTAATTAAATTATACAATATTGTAATAATAACGTGTGCATTTTACATGAACAGTCATTAAAAAGCTCGGGTCGGAGAGTTGTCTGCCTTTAGCTCGGGCTCGGCTCGGGTAAACAGTGAGATCGGCGAGACAGGTCAACGAGGTTACAAAAAAAGCAGAATTCGTTATGAAATAATTTGATATTGATATTGAAATTTATACCTTTATGACCAGATAGGTTTATTTGGTGTTTGGATTATAACAATTCATCACAAAAAAGCATAGATTTAGAATAATTTGGGAAAATCGTAAAATGTCACGCTCCATTGCGGGCTACATGGTTTAGCCACTTGAAAAGTGATAAAGGTCGATTTATAAAATTCACATTAATTACATGAAATATGAATTATATGTATAGATAACAAATACCTCAAAGATTCTTTGTGCCAAAAATTGTTTTAATACGTGCTATTTTGGAGGAGAAAAACGAAAATAACCAAAGCTCGGGCTCGGGTTTTAAAGCTCGGGCTCGGGGCGGGCTACATGGTTTAGCCCCCACCCATTACATCTGTTTCCGGTGACGTAACTATCTATAAATGTCGCGATTTCCGGAAAAATTCCCGATGTATAGGGATTTCTTGGTCCGTACTGAAAATGGCAGATGTTATAAGACACGACTTTTATGTGAATGGAAAGAAAATATACGGGATTAACTAGGTATCTTATCGTTTCAGAAAATATATCTCAGTATACAGTAGAAACGGAGAGTGTAGTCTGCTCACGGTAGGTGAAAACTATTGTTTATTTTACTATTTTGAAATACCATTAAATTCTGAAATAAGAAGGATGCTTGTTTCTATTTCTTCAGGTACTAGTTGGAAAATCACGATAATATGCTGATCACGGTAAAAGGCATGTACACGGCTGTCATAAGATATAAGGACCGTTGAAAACCACGTTCTGATCAAACCTAATGGCATTACGTTTGAGTCGAATTCCGGATGAGTCGAATTATTTTTGTTGGTCCGTTGAATTTCGAGATAACGAGTTTCGACTGTATAATTATTTTTTGCACATTAACCGGGGAATACCCCACTTCATAGCCAGAACACCAAAAGGTGTCAATAGCAGGACACCAGTAAACAGCCAAAAGGCGTCCTCAGCACTACTAGGGTTAATTATCGATAATCCCACTTCCGTCCTCCTGCTGCGGTGGCCGAGTGTTTAAAATGTCCCAACACATTACCACAAGCGAATCCCAAGTGGGACAGTAATGCCAGGTACTGACTGCAGGTTGGTGGTTTTTCTCAGGGTCTTCCAGTTTTCCTCCACCATCAAATGTGGCACGTCCTTACATGACCCCGGCTGTTAATAAGACATAAAAACTAAACAAACCAAACATTGCTCATTAGTCTTTGCCGTAGGCTCCCTCATTGTCTACAAAATGTAGATACAAATGTATGTACTAGTCTACACTGCACTTGTAGGATTAGCTTGAAATTAATGTGTCCTTTGACCTTTGTACATGTACACCAATGATATAAAAACTTTTGGTCATGCATGTTAATTGTAATGAGAAAGCAGGGTCCTTGTAATGTTATCCAGTTGTTATGTAAACATTGTACATTGTAGGTGCCCATACAAATCACATACATGTAAATGACATGTTAATGGCAACCTGTTTTAGAAGTGCATACTCAACATACACATGCATGCAAGTTCTGGCGTTATTGTTTACAAATGTATATATTATTTGACCATATCCGTATAAACCGTTTACTTTAGTAATCAAAAATGATACCCTACAACATTAAAATTCGTCGACAATTATACTATATACTCAGTACACATTTCAAGGCATCTCGCTGTGCTAGGCCTATCCCAAACATTTGCAGTATGCCTATTCATAAATAACAGAAAGTGGGTATAGTTATACATGTATCGTTTAGTGAAATGGTATCGTACTACTAAACAGTGCCTAAACTCAGTAAACTGGAAACGGAAATTAAGATACAGACTAACATCTGCAGTACGGAAACAATATTTAATCAGAGGACACCGGTACCACACGTAGAATAAGTTGTAGGTGAGAGCCGGTGACTCAGAAATATTCCAATCAAGATTCGAAACCACGGCCATTTGCAATAATATCCATATATATTACCGAGACACATACAGGAACTCGCCTGGTATGTTACTAACATGTACGTAAGCATTTATAATAGAATAAACGTTAGCACTGAACATTCGCTGTATGTCAATTAAAATGCCTACCGAAGGGCATAAACATATATAGGCCTACCGGTACCAATCAGAGAATCGAAAGTGATTATGAGCTGTCCCGCCATCATTCCGAAGGTTTCCGAAAAAGTTCGATGTCGCTTACACGCTTGTCAGACGTAAAATTTTGGCGCCAAAATTCAAATTTGTGCTGAATATTTGCCTATCGCTACTATTGAAGCTAAGATATCTTGAAGATGGGAAGATAGATTTTGTTCAAATCTTTTTCTTTTAAATCAACTTAAATTATAGAATGTCAAGAAAATCAATGAAGCGAAATCTTTTCACGGAATTTCCCATAATCATTCTTTCAAATATCATATCCAGGCAAAATGACGCTGTTTTGTGTCAATTCTTAGCATCGCAGAGAGACTATTCTGTGCCATTGTCACATAAAAGAAACAGTTTTAACGTTTTCTTGGAAAGACCATTATACTTTATAATATATGATACCCAAAATGTACTATATTCAAATATTACCGCACGAATTTGACCTAATTATAAAATTGTGAAAAAGTCACTTTTTAGGGGGTAGGGGTAGATAAAGGCCAATTTTAAAAAAAAGTACACGGTCAATTTTTTTAATATTCCTTCAAAATAAATCTTAGAATGGATATATTATGTGGACAAAAATTCAAGAAAATTAAACGACAAAATTTTTTGAAATCGTTTATTAAAGTTGAAATTCAAAAGGAAAATTTGGCCTTTTTAGACCTCAATTTTACGCATTCGCGTAAAAAATTCACAATCAGTGTATTTTCAAGACTTCAAACGACATTGAGGACATTGATAGCCATATAAACTTTCATATAAAAGACAAAAAATGTGGTTGTTTGTAATATTTCAGTCAATTACCAAGCTTTGAAAATGTGTTTGTAAAATTGTATTTTGAAAAAACAAGCTGTAAAGTGGGGTTATTGAGAGCACAATATTTCAAAAACCGCACGGTCAAATTTCAAATAAAAGCCTTAATAAACAGTTTATCAACCAATCTTTCAGTGGGCAAATTTTAAAGAAAATTAAACGAGAGGAAATTTTTTGGCCTAACTGTATCGAACCACCTTAAACTGTGATTAGCTTAATCACCTTTTGAACAACTAGGTCCTGGTGACGGACTGACTATATAACAAAGGGAGGTAACCCTCTTATACCAGATTTTGTGTACTTTGTTTTCATAAACGATGGTTCTACAAACAGAACATCAATATATGATTTATCTTCACTTGGTTCAAAGTTTCACAAAAATACAAAGGAGGTGTTGCGTGGCCGCCCACGATCGATTTTTAATTTTTTGGTGCAAATACATCAATCGGCACATAATACATATCGGAACAGTACTTATTCCATGAATAGATTAATCTTGCGAATACAGCGCCACCTTTTATAAGTTTTACGTCCGATTCCTACTTGTGCGCCTTTAATGTGTCATATTAAATTTTGGTGTAATAACATAGCATTTTGTATTATCTTTTTAACGATATACAATGCTTCATCATATCTGTTGGGGTTTTCTTGCAATTTCCTGTTTTGCTCTTATTTTTTCTTGAAAATAGAGCAATTTCATTTCATAAGTTTTTAATTAATTCCTTAGATAACAATGACAAACCCGCGAGACACTGCATACATGGATGCCGTTCTTACATGACCCTGGCTGTTAATAGGACGTTGGTTTAATCAAACAAACATTAAAAACGATTTTATAGAGTCAAGAATGCAGGAATCGGTCTACTGCGAAAGCAAACTGGTTGATTCGCTGATTTTTACTGACGTACTACTACAGCTATAGTCATTTAAGGACGGCATCCAGTGTATGTCATTTGATATATTCTACGGTGTTGCCCCACCAAAGGACAGAACCAAGAGATTTTTCCCCAGAATTAATTTAGTAACAATAGTATTTTTTTAAAATAGTAATATCAACATTGACCGACATATTATGATTTAAACTAATTGATATGCGTATTACGGTCTCCTTTTGTTCTAAGAAGTTCTACGAAAATCTCTAGCAAAATGAAGCTGCTAGAAAGCAATGGCCATTGAAGGATGCACTTTCATGAAGGATGTTGGATGAGAAAAAGCTTATACTTATGTAATCAGTACCTTGTAAACTTTTTGTTAGTATTATTTCGCGATACCTATAGGCTACTAAAGGTAAACTGAGACATAGAGCCTCGTCTGATGTCTGATTGAACGCCAAAAAAAGGTACCAATTTTGTCCCTTTTTACGATATTGCAATTGGTATAGCAGGTTGCAATTCTAACGCCCTTCATGCGACGATGGCAACATTGATGGTTCCCTTTAACAATCGGCAAAGAACACATACTGTCGTATTTGATCTTTATTACCTTAATGCTTTAACAGTTTCCTGGAATGCAACATGTCATTGTGTGTATATGTTTAAATCACAACTGTCAGTATTAGTAGTAAAGTAGAATTTCCGAAAAAATGTTATAAACATGAGTTTTATGATGATAATTTCAAGGTTTGGTCGAAACACACACCTCATCATCCACGTTCTACTCTTACAGTAAAGTCAATAATATAATGACAGTGTACTCTCAGTACTTTGATATTATGAAAAACAGGAGTAGGGGAAATTCATCTAAAAAAACGTGGCATATCCAGTGATTCATCAACTTGAGCTGTTTGTGGTGAAACGATGATAATCTGAATATAATTTTCAAAACATCAAAATTTTAGGGTATCGAGTAGTGCCTTACTTTATTCTGTCGCTCAAAACGAAAAATAAAAAACTTCAAAAGTCGTATTTTTTGTCAATTTGATATTTACGTTTGATTTGTGATAGAATGATATTGGATACAACCAAGTGTGATATGTTGTTAAAAAGCATTTTTTATGTGGTATTTTCAATCACAATGAAAACGCGATTTAAGTGTTTTTTACTATGACTTATGCCAGGTAAAAAGGCCCAATAGCCTTTAAATGTTACCAGTGTTATGTAGGGGGCGCCTGTAGTCATAATAATAGTCCAAATCGGGGTTTTTTAAGTATTATAGACATATTGGTATTAATGCAATTAACTTAATTTAAATTCAAAAATAAAAATTTATCGTGGGGGATTTTCACCTATATGCAAACACCTCCTTTATAAATTATATAATAATTATACTCATAAACGTGCTTGGCTAAAAATATCCTATGTGTATGGACATTTTTTGAAATGATGTAGATCTGACCACAGCAGGGGGTAAATTTAGAACATATTCACACTTATTTGATGTTTTACAACTTTTAAAATCTCATAAAACAGGATTTCACTTTTCAAACTAAAAAATGTTCTATGTTGCAGAATTCCTGTACTCCATCATGACAATTAATACAAAGAATCCCGTGTAGAATTCCCTCAGCTGCCCCAGATTATTATCATGACGATGTTTGATTATCTTAACTAGAATAATGACAAAAGTCATTAATGACATTTAATACATGCACTTTATTATAGATTTTGGTGATAATTAGGAAGGAAACAGAAAATGGATGAAACGGAACAAAAAGAAAGATAAGTGCAAAGGCAATAACTGTAAGTTACGTCAAAATAACTCATCCGAGATCTTTCCAAATTTTTTCTCACGTACACTTGTACTAGTTGGGCGACACCTGAAGGAGTGTCGCGGATGAAATGAAAAGAAGAAGAAATGGGAGATTAACTCTTGTTGTTATTCTTAAAAGGGACCAATTTCATTAGGTTATGGAAAATATTACCAAGGTTTGAAGTCATATAAGAATTTAGGTCTATTTCACCCGTGTGACCTTGAATAAGGTCAAGGTTTTTTTTTTGTTTTTTTTTTTAAACGTTGGTAGTTTATTATATAATATATACTAGCAGTATGAAAGATACATTTTAATTGATTTCTATAAAACACCAACAAAGGAAAGTAATAAAAAAAATGAAAAATTCTTTTCAGCTACACCCTCAACACTCCATGGGTTACTATCACTGATGTAATATCCACCCCTTGACTATCTCATAGTAAAATTGGAACCACTTCAGAAGAAAAAACTGACCAATCACAGGCTTGCAGAAATCATTTTTGGCTGCATCCTAAATACTCCAGGGGTTACTATCACTGACGTAATATCCACCACTTGACTATCTCATAGTAAAATTGGAACCACTTCAGAAGAAAACAAGAGATCCCAGAGGGATCTTGGCGCCCACCTAAGAACGATCTTTGTCTGACAAAGGAAAGAGGGATCTTTTCTCTGCTTTTCAAGCTTTTACTACGTATTACTACACATGAAATTTCAAAAAGATCCTTTGACTGCTTTCTGAGATACATGTATATAAGAGTAACAAACTTCAATTATCAAAATCCTAGATGGCTACCTGTCGGCCGTCTTGTTCACCGATTGGTCCTAAAATGCAATATGCACAACTAGACCCCTAGAAGAACCTGCACATACAATTTGAGACAGATCCCTTCAGTACATTTTTAGACATAGCGGAAAAAAACTTCAATTGTCAAAATCCAAGATGGCGTCCTGTCGGCCATCTTGTTCACCGATCGGTACCAAAATGCAATATGCATAACCAGGGACCTAGGGGAACGTTAGCCTGCACATGAAATTTGAGACAGATCCCTTCAGTACTTTCTAAGAAATAGTGGTAACAAGCTTCAACTACAGTAAAACCCCTCTAACTCGAACCCGGATTCCTCGAATACCCCCTATTCGTCGAACTGGTCGTACGGTCCCGACCGTCTCCCTATATAATCTACCGTATTTTCCCTATTAAGAGCGCCTCCTCTAATAAGGGCGCCCCCACGTTTTTTGCTGAAAAAAATCAGCTAATTGCATACAATTTTTGTGCCAGATTGTGACGATTTGTCTTTGCAGACGCTAATAAAATACTGTTTCACATCAATCTGATGCTTAACAGATATCCGATCAGCTATAAATGTATTGCACTGGGCAACTAAGGACATCTTTGCCAAGTGTTTACACATAGAAACAGCGAGAATTCCATGTTCAAAACAAAACGTGTCACTTGAATGCCCCACACACGTGTATGGATGAAGACTAACTGGCAACAACATTTTAGCGATGTCTATACAGGTTTTATGAATACTTACTGTATGTCTATGATAAAGGTTACTAAATAACAGGCATGTTATCATTTCTAAGCATTTAATTGTGTGCTCTTGTCGGTATTTCCCATCTGCCACAAAACGAAAGTAGCGATCGAAAGCACCATCCGCCATTTAGTGTACGCATGGTAAACAAACAGGCTAGCATAAAATGCCAAATTCGCGTAAACATACATATTTAAACCAAATGTTTAATACTTACTAGTGCAAACCATTTTCTTCATAATTAGTATTTCATACTTACTTGACTTCAAAATGTAATTTTGGCTATAGTAAAGTTTCAGTAAAAATACGAACTAAAGCAGAGAATGACTATAGTCTGTTTCAGAAAAAAACATCTAAAAATGTACTCAAATAACCGGCCGCCCCCCTAGGCCATTTACCCGCGCCCGGCGCCCTCATTAGGGAAAATAGGGTATGTAACAAAACCCCGTATAGCTCGAATAGCTATTCGTACGAAAAACCGCCTATTCCTCGAATACAGAAATGATATCCCGTTTGAGCAACATGGCCATAGTATGTACGCATGGCATTTCGTCGAACAGCTGTGTTCGGACCCTTGGTTAATTGTTTAAACCTGTTGTCACAGACCTGACTGCACCGACCGTGCATCGGGGATAATAGCTCACGAACCTGTGTTTATACAGTGTCGTATGCAAGCCTTTTCGGTAATTAAGGGATTACGCGTGTCAAGTATTACCTACGCTTTCACCGATCGCTCAGTCGTTGTTTGATTGCAAATTTTATTTGAATATTTCAGAAGAGGCATTAAATAATCGATGTCTCTCTTGTAATTATTTTTCCTTTCCCGCTTTTAAAATAACGAAAAAATTAGAAAGTTTTAACGCAAAATTTGTGGAAATTAAAAAACCGGAAAAAGGGAATTTTCGCGGAAAGAAAAAATTCGCTGACGTCCGACCTTTCCTATAATAGTTTCAAATATTTTTTTTTAGTTTTTGTGGTTTTTTCAAAAGACATAAAACGATACCAAAATTTGATATTGCCTACGTACAAATCACATTGATCCATGTTCCGTTTTTTTCAGTTGCGTTCCGTATCTTTTCCCGCATATGTATTTCGTAACTTTCCTCGTGAACACGTGTAACGCTAACGCTTTTACCAAGGTAGACATGGGTATCGTTGTTGTTCGTAGCTATGCGGTTTAATAACTTTTATAGTGTATTTATTTTGTAAATGTTGTTAAAGATTTTTTTTAATTTAAATCATCGAAATTGTACCCATTTGTCTGTTTTAACGCCTATTGGTATTTTGTACGCAACGCTTTGACCGATAGTGTTACATTAGATTTACTTTGTCGTCAGTATTTTCAACCCTCATTTTATGTAATACAGTATTTTTTTTCAAGCTTGATATTTTGCTATCAAAAACACTTTTCATAAATCAAAGTACTCAAATACTGCAAATAAACGCAGCAGAAACAGAAAAATAGAATGAAATCAAAATGAATTTCCAAAATCAAATATATGAACCAATATTATAAAAAAGACTTAATTCAATTATTTCCAAAGAACATGCAACCTGATCACAGAAAAATACATATGTTTTGTTTGGACATTTTTTCTTAATTAAAGTTTCCTACATGAAATTACAAAGGAAAACAAAAGTCTTCAATTAAATGAGTTTTAATCCTTTAATATACTCCTGTGTTCTTGTTGCACATTACACTTATTTTGGTAAAAACATGCACATTATGAGGGCAGCCTTATAAGTTATTTTGCTTTTACCTCAAGATCCTGTGTTTAACATTCATTAAAAAACATTATTTTAAAGTCACAACAAGAGCTATATGATTTAGTTTACTTTAAACTTATGTCTATATAAGCCTTAAGATGAGCAACCGCAGATTTAGAAATGAGATTATGTAGTTTGGACAGAGCAGTCCACCAGCAGGCAACAGTTGAGCCTAGATGGGCTGTGTATTATTATAACACTCTGTGTATTCTATACACACTCTGGTGTATTCTACTAATCAGAAGGCAGTCTTCCCATGACTACTGATTTGGTCCTAAGGAATATTATTTCACTATGAATATCTCTC
>SAYR01042728.1:43326-146324 GCA_004382745.1 Argopecten irradians irradians | reverse complement strand
CTGGGATAATGTCTTCTTAAGGTCTCATTACCAGTTCTGTTAGCCTTGGACAGCTGGAGTATATTTAGCTAAAACCCTAATTCAAGAATATTGGAGACCTTCTACTTCTAGAAATATCTAACTAAAAGCAGTAAACAAAATAAAACACACATAACTTTCTAGAAATAGATCATTCTAGATCTCTACTTAAAATCAACATGTTTACAAACATATTTGTATATACATGATTATATTCTAGAAAGTTCTATAACCTAAATCAATGATATGACCTTCATAGGATGTATTGATAAAAAAAACTATAGAGTTTATCTCCCTTATCTCATTAACTACATGTATTTAGTGTCATACATAACACACCCCTCCTTAAAGAAAAGAAAGTTTTCTTGAAAAGGAAAACTTTCTTGACATATCAAGTAATATTTAAATCCTTGATAAAGCATCTGCTAGAATATTGTCTTTCCTTTGATATGTTTTGATGTCAAGATTGTATTCTTGCAAAGTCAAACTCCACCTGAGAATTCTTTGGTTTGTGTTTTCACCAAAATATCAAGAATTGTACATTGTAAACCATCTCTGTATAATATTGTATATATAATTAAATTGTGTTTTGAATTTAGCTGCTGGTTTCTCCTTTCTGTTATTCGTTAATGTAACAATACCATAAGGGTTAATCATTATCAGGTAATACAGTGTACGTTACTGACGGACCATACCATAAGGGTTCATCTTCACATTATCAGGTAATACAGTGTACGTAACTGACGGACCATACCATAAGGGTTAATCGTTATCAGGTAATACAGTGTACGTAACTGACGGACCATACCATAAGGGTTAATCATTATCAGGTAATACAGTGTACGTTACTGACGGACCATACCATAAGACTTAATCATTATCAGGTAATACAGTGTACGTAACTGACGGACCATACCATAAGGGTTAATCATTATTAGGTAATACAGTGTACGTAATTGACGGACCATACCATAAGGGTTAATCATTATCAGGTAATACAGTGTACGTTACTGACGGACCATACCATAAGGGTTAATCATTATCCTGTGATACAGTGTACGTAACTGACGGACCATACCATAAGGGTCAATCATTATCCTATAATACAGTGTACGTTACTGACGGATCTTACCATAAGGGTTCATCTTCACATTATCGGGTAATACAGTGTACGTAACTGACGGACCATACCATAAGGGTTAATCATTATCAGGTAATACAGTGTACGTTACTGACGGACCATACCATAAGGGTTCATCTTCACATTATCAGGTAATACAGTGTACGTAACTGACGGACCATAACATAAGGGTTAATCATTATCCTGTAATACAGTGTACGTTACTGACGGACCATACCATAAGGGTTCATCTTCACATTATCGGGTAATACAGTGTACGTAACTGACGGACCATACCATAAGGGTTAATCATTATCAGGTAATACAGTGTACTCTACTGAGAGACCATACCATAAGGGTTAATCATTATCAGGTAATACAGTGTACGTAACTGACGGACCATACCATAAGGGTTCATCTTCACATTATCAGGTAATACAGTGTACGTAACTGATGGACCATACCATAAGGGTTAATCATTATCAGGTAATACAGTGTACGTAACTGACGGACCATACCATAAGGGTTAATCATTATCAGGTAATACAGTGTACGTTACTGACGGACCATACCATAAGGGTAAATCATTATCCTGTGATACAGTGTACGTTACTGACAGACCATACCATAAGGGTTAATCATTATCAGGTAATACAGTGTGTGTTACTGACGGACCATACCATAAGGGTTCATCTTCAAATTATCAGGTAATACAGTGTACGTTACTGACGGACCATACCATAAGGGTTAATCATTATTGGGTAATACAGTGTACGTAACTGACGGACCATACCATAATGGTTAATCATTATCAGGTAATACAGTGTACGTTACTGACGGACAATACCATAAGTGTTAATCATTATCCTGTGATACAGTGTACGTTACTGACGGACCATACCATAAGGGTTAATCTTCATCAGGTAATACAGTGTACGTAACTGACGGACCATACCATAAGGGTTAATCATTATCAGGTAATACAGTGTACGTAACTGACGGACCATACCATAAGGGTTAATCATTATCAGGTAATACAGTGTACGTTACTGACGGACCATACCATAAGGGTTAATCATTATCAGGTAATACAGTGTACGTTACTGACGGACCATACCATAGGGTTAATCATTATCCTGTGATACAGTGTACGTAACTGACGGACCATACCATAAGGATTAATCATTATCCTATAATACAGTGTACGTTACTGACGGACCATACCATAAGGGTTCATCTTCACATTATCAGGTAATACAGTGTACGTAACTGACGGACCATACCATAAGGGTTAATCATTATCGGGTAATACAGTATACGTAACTGACGGACCATACCATAAGGGTTAATCATTATCAGGTAATACAGTGTACTCTACTGACAGACCATACCATAAGGGTTAATCATTATCAGGTAATACAGTGTACGTAACTGACGGACCATACCATAAGGGTTCATCTTCACATTATCAGGTACTACAGTGTACGTAACTGACGGACCATACCATAAGGGTTAATCATTATCAGGTAATACAGTGTACGTAACAGACGGACCATACCATAAGGGTTAATCATTATCCTATAATACAGTGTACGTTACTGACGGACCATACCATAAGTGTTAATCATTATCCTGTGATACAGTGTACGTTACTGACAGACCATACCATAAGGGTTAATAATTATCAGGTAATACAGTGTATGTAACTGACGGACCATACCATAAGGGTTAATCATTATCAGGTAATACAGTGTACGTAACTGACGGACCATACCATAAGGGTTAATCATTATCGGGTAATACAGTGTACGTAACTGACGGACCATACCATAATGGTTAATCATTATCAGGTAATACAGTGTACGTTACTGACGGAGGACCAACCAAGAGAGATGTTTGAGCATTAGTTAATCCAGTTACTAACGGAGGACCAACCAAGAGAGATGTTTGAGCATTAGTTAATCCACATGATTTACCAACATGATTACACACAAAGAACATGAAACGGATTTTGACATAAATGCTATATAAAGTAACGTTATTATATTTTTGTTGAGCTAAAGCTTACCGCCAGTAAGGTTGTTAAATTGTCCCGGAGCTAGATTAGTAGTAATGTTTATGTTTATTATTAAAGAATCGGCTTCTCAGTGCCCGTCTATTGTTTCATCCTCAGTGCCCGTCTCTTGTTTCATCCTCAGTGCCCGTCTATTGTTTCATATTTGTTTTATTTGAACATGCATCTGGAGCAAAATCCTTTGTGAAAATGAGCGAAAGGGTTCTTTGAAATAATAAATATAACAGTCCACTATTACGATATTACAAATATGACCAAGACATTGCCTGCATTACCAAAGACCATTGTGTAAATTATTGTAATACGCATACTTATTTACATAATCCGCTTTTCAATCAATTTATAATAAAACGTTTTACATAACGCATTTTTCAAACTTTTTAGATTTTGGACTGGTTTTCAAACTTTTTAGATTTTGGACTGAACCATATAATTTCTGAACAAAACTACAAAAAAGAAGTTAAAAATCTATAAAATAAGGCTAAAGATTTAAATGGATGTAGCGGATGTGGCAGCCATTGTAAAAACATATTAAATCCAACTTAGGTCTTACTATATTACACAACCAAGCGCTTCTCCATACATTAGGTGCTTTAATTGTCGATATCTTAAATCGTTTTGTTGGTGTGTTTGTCAAGACTGTCGATGTCAAAGTCTACTGAGCAGTTACGATTAATCACCATTATAAAAAATACTATCTACAAATGATCTTTACCTCAACTGGTGTAATGATCAAAAGAATGATGACATAACTACATTAGTTATAAACAGAATAACTAAGAAACTTAACCACTCAATCAATCCATGAAATATATCCGTTAGAAACCGACAATTACAATTACATTATGAATATGGTGAAATTAATTTAATTTAATTATAAAAGCTTATAAATAATTACTGTAGTGATAACACTGTGGTTGATTATTATCACAACATCCATAATAATTTGTGTCTCTCAATTGATCTTTTTTGTAATCTATTCTTCATAGTACGTTAAATTGGTGTTTATGTTAGGAGGCCAACAAAAACCCTGTCAGCCATATTTACTCGTTAGATACGTGTCGATGATAGAACGGATAAGTTAGTTAATAAGCCATTAAAAGCTTAAGGACGACGTTCTCATACTCAACTATGAATGAATTTATGCAAGAAAAACAGAGATGATTGAAATACAGAAAAGATTTACAAATCACTCGCATCCAATCACACAGTTCGTGCAATTATCCCAAACGCTACAAACGTTTCAAAATAAGGTCTTTTAAGTATTCGAACCGTTTATGAAATACATTTATGGTTAGATTATTTTATTAGTATATTTGTCTTTCCCCAAATAATATTCAAGTTCTCTCTTAACATTTTTGAAAACTAGTGATCATTTTGATATTTGACTATATATTGACTTTAGCTTAATGCATTTTACAAATTACGTTAGTATTTATCATTTTGAAATCCCAATATGACACCATATTAATGAGTGTTAAAGCCATTCCTATTTTGGTGGCCTCCAAAAACTAGAAAGGTTTAAATGAAGTTGAGGATTTTCTTTTGTAGAAGGAGCAAATAGGCGAGTATAATATTTGTAGGGATGTTATTCTGTGTATTATTCGGTATTAAAACAGCGAAGTTTAGAGCAAGAGGAATGGTGTAATAAAATGGTATTCGCCTTCTTTCATCAGGATTGATCAGCATGTAGGCCAAGCTCATGTGACCACTGTTAAAAAAACAACCAATATTTAACTTTTTGATATTTTTTTACAATACTTGTGAGAGCGATATAGTGTTGTGATTCAGTCGGTTAATTGGTGTCTGTTTTATTTTTGGTCATTATTTCATACTACAAAAAAAGAAAAGATTTAAAATAGATGTTATGAATTGGCACACGTGTATTTTAAACATACGGGTGCGGTTTATCATAACCATTGTATAGATATCGAGTGTAAATTATTACAAGGTTATCATGAGTTGGTTATCCTAGCGTGGAATATTGATTACCATTTAACTGTAGATGACAAAAGAACGGTCATTCACAAATGTTCAATAGCACAAATTTATAGCCCTCATTTTGATTATTATACACTGGACACTATTGTGTTTCACAGTTCTAGAAGTGTTGTCAAACTATGTTTGGTTTTGTATAATCCAGCTCAACAGCACAGTGGTTACCCGTGGTAAAGTATCAATGGGTTATGATGTCAATACACAATCAATACGACAACAGAAGGTAGCTTATTACTATAAGTGACACGAGAGACCTCTCTACTACTTGTATTACTGCTAACGTAACATGTATACGCTGATATGAAAAATAACAAATACTTAAATGTACTTAAGTTTCGATTCTTCAAGATATGATTTGTGTTTTTTAAAAAGCCCAATGTTTTAAAGGCAGTGTGTGATGGCATTATAAGTAACTGTCAATAGAACTAACGCATTGTTCATGAGCACAGCAAAGTAGTGTAGTGTTTTGTAAGAGAAAAATATGATTGAGAAATTTTGATTTTAAAATGTTTAATACGGAAGATAAAGAAAGGAATGATAGAAAATGGCGAAGATAAAATACCTGTTCATGAAGAGTCGGCGGTTTGGCATGGCTCAGCTTGCTGTGGCGTTTCTGAAGGTGGTGAATCATGAGTAGTGGGTGTAGTGGGGGTCGACGAATGAGCAGAGGTGGGTAAAAATCCAAAGCCGTAGTATTTCTTGCCATACCAGTCATTCTTTTTTAGATTACCATTCACACTGGGGCTTCCTCGGTTACCATACGGGTTATATCGTGAGCGGAATGGTGCTCTGGTGTGGTCAGGAGGAAAGTTCCAGGGTGGAATGGAGGGAGCTCCATGGAAGGATTGATGCCTTGGCCTTGGAAAGTTTGGCGTCGGTAAGAGACAACGCGGGGGACCTCTTGGACTATCTATATAGTGTGAGTAAAATTGGCCTGGCTTTGAATCAAACCTATTTGGTTTGTCATCGTCTAAAGTCTGATTATGATGATCCTGAAATATGGGATCTAGCGACGTTACAAACAGGTCGTCATGTACTGTGTCTCTGTTTCGAGGAGACGGAGGATTCCTATCACCATCGTTTAAAGAGCGTGAAATAAAGTCTTTTGACTCAATGTCTGACAGAAGTGCTGAAGAATTACGAATTTTGTCTAATAATTCACGCTCAATTCTCAGACGTGTGACTCTTTCAAGTTCCCTAATAATGTTAATAGTTCGAGGAAGATCCGATGATCGGATATGGCCTACATCCGTCAGCTTGTCATCCTCATCGTCCTCCTGTATCGACCTCCTCCTGCTGTGATATGGAGGAGACCGTCTCCGGTAATCACGATCTCGTTCACTCCTCCGTCTCTCTCTCTCTCTGTCTTCCCTTCTGCTGTCATGGTCACGCCCCCCTCTCCTGTCGTCATAGTTACGATATTTTTCGGAGAATTTTGTATAGTCAATACCATTGGTTGATAGTTCCACCTTTAAATTCGTACCAAACACGTGTTTTCCATTCATTTCCTCCGAGGCAGTAAGCGCATGCTCTGGTTCATAAAAGTCAATAAAAGCATAACCTCTTGAACCAGGATTACGAGCCACCCAAACTTTCTTAATTTTTCCGAATTTTTCGAAGGTTCTGTGAAGTCGGTCGTTCCCAACATCGTCCACAAGGCCACCTACATATACTTTGGTTTTCGACATTTCCAAAGCTGCCTGGCGATGGCTGAAGGTCGAAACAAGAACGGTATGCATGAAACATAGGTGTAACATATTTGTACTAGTGAGATAGTATGCGGGATGTAAACTGTCTAGATTAAGCATACTGAATTTTGTTTGTGAAGAATGAAATTGTGATATGCTATATTACAATTACTGTTTATTTTTCTAAAGAATTTGTTAATAAAACAATTTAATAGAATGTAAACAAATGCACCAGCACTGTAATTACCTACATCAGCATGTATTCTTAGAAGCTCAATTAAAGACAGGATTAGTTCAATATGCAAGGTATTCACAAATATTTTCCCTACTGACTACGAAATACCATGCACCACTGGAAATATTATTTTGTGACATATTGTACATATGATTATGCTCATAAGTTTAGAGTATCGTTAAGTTTGTTATACTTACCAACGTATAAATACATACTCAAATGTAACACTATCAACTTAAAGCAACATCCGATAAGTATGTCAACAAACTTACCCGTTCCCCTGACAATCAACACTTCACATACAGAGTGATTTTGACTTTTTGATTTTAATACATCGACTATCTAGTGTTAGTAACAGCTGGTCCGCGAATTATTTGTGGCTGCCTAAAATCGATCTGATTACCTCTGAAATGATTGGTGATTTGCTTCTGAATAGAATGCGTCTGGATTTGTATCAAGCTGTTTGGTCCAGTAAACTCAACGATACATTGCCGCGCATTGTTATGCTTATTTCACAAAGTATTTAAATGTACACGTGTTAAACATCGGTGACTAGATGGATGCTTTAAATGTGGTGGTTATCAAAAACATTACCAATTGATTTTTTGTGTGTTTCTATAATGGCAATTCATTATGCTTCAGAACTAATCAAAAACGTTTTCTCGTCCTAACACCGTTTTCGTTTCTACACGAAATTAAATTCTTTTTAAATCTTTGTTAGTTTCTGTTTTCCTTATGTAATTTAACCTTGCTTGTTACAAGCATTTCTATTGGCTTAAAATCATGTCATTCGCCCATCACGTAAAAAGTGACGTCGCCGTTATTAGCGTCGTACTTGATTGGTTGATACAACAGCGTAATAATTTATAACAGAAAAGAGTCCGGCAATAAAAGTCGAATTACAGGTAAAAAAATAAACTATAAGGATTAATATAGATATATATATATGTGTGTGTTTTATCATATATGGCTGGAATTCTTATAAACATCATGATTGGTTTTACATAGCTCTGTTATTGACGAGAATATTAACTACAGTGGGATCCCAGAGTGAAAGAACGCGTCTTAACTGAAAGTAAGATCTCATTTGGTATAGGTGTAATATTCGCGTTAACGTTATTTATTTAATGATTTGTATGTGATATTTCACATATTGTACTGTATAAGATGTAATATCCGCGTTAACGTTATTTAATGATTTGTATGTGATATTTCACATATTGTACTGTATAAGATGTAATATTCGCGTTAACGTTATTTAATGCTTTGTATGTGATATTTCACATGTTATACCATATAAGATGTAATGTTCGCGTTAACGTTGTTTAATGATTTGAATGTGATATTTCACATATGGTACTGTATAAGATGTAATATTCGCGTTAACGTTATTTAATGATTTGTATGTGATATTGCACATGTTGTACTGTATAAGATGTATTATTATATGACTGGTGCTTTTGCTGTATTTTGATTGGCCAATACGTTTCTCAGAAGTATTCATCAACTGCGATATCAACCCCGAAATCGGCGGCAAAAAGCACGCGAGGTTACTGGACTCGGTCCAGATACCTCTCGCGAGTCCAGTAACCTGTGTCAAAAATAGATCGAGGGAAACTCCCTTTATATGTGACGTCATAATTACTTTTGACGTCGAGTCGTACCCAAATATAACGTTACGGGAGTTTCCTTATTCAAAGACGTCGGATTAATCTATTTAAGGATTAACTTGAATAGATTTTTTATGTTATGGAGATATAACACAAAAATCTGAGTGTACTCTAAATAAACCGCGAAGCGGTTTATGATGAGAGTACACTCAGATTTTTGTGTTATATCTCCATAACATAAAAAATCTATTCAAATTAATCCTTATAATTCAATTAACTAAAGATAATCTCTTCAACATTTAAAATTCATTTTTGGGACTCTTTTGTCATGAAATTATTATCGCCGTCATCTCAGCCAATCAGAAGCGACGTTACAAACGGCGACGCCATTTTTGCCTTTATGGGCTGATAAAGTAAATTTTTAAGCCAATGGAAAAAAAAAAAGCAATGGAATGCTCGTAACAAGCAAAATTGAATTATTGTGACGTCATTATAAATAGTCGGCAACATATTTGACGAAAGGCAGCAAATTTTGTAAAAGGAACATTTGCAAATATCATCCTGTTTATTGTAGTAAAAGTCTTTTTGAAGACCGGGTTAATATCCTGTAAATGTCATATATAAAAACAGTTATCGACCTATTTTAGGTGGATACGGTGAGTTATCAACCCTCGAAATTATATAACTCCGCCTACGGCCTCGGGATATATCACTTACTCGGGTTGATAACTCACCGTATCCACCTGAAAATAGGTCGATAATTGTATAATATTCGCGTTAACGTTATTTAATGATTTGTATGTAATATTTCACATGTTGTACTGTATAAGATGTAATATCCGTGTTAACGTTATTTAATGATTTGTATGTGATATTTCACATGTTATACCATATAAGATGTAATATTTCGCGTTAACGTTATTTAATGATTTGTATGCGATATTTCACATGTTGAACTGTATAAGATGTAATATCGCGTTAACGTTATTTAATGATTTGTATGTGATATTTCACATGTTGTACTGTATAAGATGTAATATTCGCGTTAACGTTATTTTATGATCTGAATGTGATATTTCACATGTTAAACTGTATAAGATGTAATATTCGCGTTAACGTTATTTAATGATCTGTATGTTGTATCCAGACTGTATAAGATGTAATATCCGCGTTAACGTTATTTAATGATTTGTATGTAATATTTCACATGTTGTATTATATAAGATGTAATATTCGCGTTAACGTTATTTAATGATTTGTATGTGATATTTCACATGTTGTACTGTATAAGATGTAATATCCGCGTTAACGTTATTTAATGATCTGTATGTGATATTTCACATGTTGTACTGTATCAGATGTAATATCCGCGTTAACGTTATTTAATGATCTGTATGTGATATTTCACATGTTGTACTGTATAAGATGTAATATTTGCGTTAACGTTATTTAATGATCTGTATGTGATATTTCACATGTTGTACTGTATAAGATGTAATATTTGCGTTAACGTTATTTAATGATTTGTATGTGATATTTCGCATGTTGTACTGTATAAGATGTAATATCCGCGTTAACGTTATTTAATGATTTGTATGTGATATTTCACATGTTGTACTATATAAGATGTAATATTCGCGTTCACGTTATTTAATGATTTGTATGTGATATTTCACATGTTGTACTGTATAAGATATAATATCCGCGTTAACGGTATTTAATGATTTGTATGTAATATTTCACATGTTGTACTATATAAGATGTAATATTCGCGTTCAACGTTATTTTATGATTTGAATGTGATATTTCACATGTTGTACTGTATAAGATGTAATATCCGCGTTAACGTTATTTAATGCTCTGTATGTGATATTTCACATGTTGTACTGTATCAGATGTAATATCCGCGTTAACGTTATTTAATGATCTGTATAAGATGTAATATTTGCGTTAACGTTATTTAATGATTTGTATGTGAAATTTCACATGTTGTACTGTATAAGATGTAATATTCGCGTTAACGTTATTTAATGATTTGTATGTGATATTTCACATGTTGTACCATATAAGATGTAATATCCGCGTTAACGTTATTTAATGATTTGTATGTGATATTTCACATGTTGTACTGTATAAGATGTAATATTCGCGTTAACGTTATTTAATGATTTGTATGTGATATTTCACATGTTGTACTGTATAAGATGTAATATTCGCGTTAACGTTTTTTAATGATTTGTATGTGATATTTCACATGTTATACCATATAAGATGTAATATCCGCGTTAACGTTATTTAATGATTTGTATGTGATATTTAACATGTTATACCATATAAGATGTAATGTTCGCGTTAACGTTATTTAATGATTTGTATGTGATATTTCACCTGTTGTATTGTATAAGATGTAATATTCGCGTTAACGTTATTTAATGATTTGTATGTGATATTTCACATGTTGTACTGTATAAGATGTAATATTCGCGTTAACGTTATTTAATGATTTGTATGTGATATTTCACATGTTGAACTGTATAAGATGTAATATTCGCGTTAACGTTATTTAATGATTTGTATGTGATATTTCACATGCTATACCATACAAGATGTAATATTCGTGTTAACGTTATTTAATGGTTTGTATGTGATATTTCACATGTTGTACTGTATAGGATGTAATGTTCGCGTTAACGTTATTTAATGATTTGTATGTGATATTTCACATGTTATACTGTATAAGATGTAATATCCGCGTTAACGTTAGTTAATGCTCTGTATGTGATATTTCACATGTTGTACTGTATCAGATGTAATATCCGCGTTAACGTTATTTAATGATCTGTATGTGATATTTCACATGTTGTACTGTATAAGATGTAATATTTGCGTTAACGTTATTTAATGATTTGTATGTGAAATTTCACATGTTGTACTGTATAAGATGTAATATTCGCGTTAACGTTATTTAATGATTTGTATGTGATATTTCACATGTTATACCATATAAGATGTAATATCCGCGTTAACGTTATTTAATGATTTGTATTGTGAATTTCACATGTTGTACTGTATAAGATGTAATATTCGCGTTTAACGTTTATTAATGATTTGTATGTGATATTTCACATGTTGTACTGTATAAGATGTAATATTCGCGTTAACGTTTTTTAATGATTTGTATGTGATATTTCACATGTTATACCATATAAGATGTAATATCCGCGTTAACGTTATTTAATGATTTGTATGTGATATTTAACATGTTATACCATATAAGATGTAATGTTCGCGTTAACGTTATTTAATGATTTGTATGTGATATTTCACCTGTTGTATTGTATAAGATGTAATATTCGCGTTAACGTTATTTAATGATTTGTATGTGATATTTCACATGTTGTACTGTATAAGATGTAATATTCGCGTTAACGTTATTTAATGATTTGTAGTTGATATTTCACATGTTGAACTGTATAAGATGTAATATTCGCGTTAACGTTATTTAATGATTTGTATGTGATATTTCACATGCTATACCATATAAGATGTAATATTCGTGTTAACGTTATTTAATGGTTTGTATGTGATATTTCACATGTTGTACTGTATAGGATGTAATATTCGCGTTAACGTTATTTAATGATTTGTATGTGATATTTCACATGTTATACTGTATAAGATGTAATATTCGCGTTAATGTTATTTAATATTTTTATGTGATATTTTCACATGTTGTACTGTAATTAAGATGTTAATATTCGCGTTAACGTTATTTAATGATTTGTATGTGATATTTCACATGTTATACCATATAAGGTGTAATATTCGCGTTAACGTTATTTAATGATTTGTATGTGATATTTCACATGTTGTACTGTATAAGATGTAATAGTCGCGTTCACGTTATTTAATGATTTGTATGTGATATTTCACATGTTGTACTGTATAAGATGTAATATTCGCGTTAACTTTATTTAATGATTTGTATGTGATATTTCACATGTTATACTGTATAAGATGTAATATTCGCGTTCACGTTATTTAATGATTTGTATGTGACATTTCACATGTTATACCATATAAGATGTAATATTCGCGTTCACGTTATTTAATGATTTGTATGTGATATTTCACATGTTATACCATACAAGATGTAATATTCGCGTTAACGTTATTTAATGATTTGCATGTGATATTTCACATGTTATACCATATAAGATGTAATATTCGCGTTAACGTAATTTAATGTTTATTTATTTATTTATTAAGGAGTTCTTGTCGTAATTAGGGGATCATTTCAAAAACACACAAAACATATTGATATTCGTGGTTCTATAGCAACCTCGAAAAATGTTTTCACGTAGCGAAAAGTTCATTTCGAATCTAGAGTGTATTAGTTTGAATCTAATATAAGTAAGATGCAAAATACTTCCAGCATCCACCATTTCGTGTTAGCTGTATTTGTTAATTCGTGTTATTGAAGTTTTATGAAAAGTCTCTGAATAAATATACACTGGGTAATGGCGATACCGCTTCAACACGTGTTACGTTATAACATTATGAAAGCTCCATTACTTTGCCATCAACATATATAATACACTCCTGCTATACACACGGACGAATATCAAAGACTTACTTTAGAATGAAAGTGTGCTAAGTCAATACTTACCACTTTGAACTGCCTAATCATATTATTTACAATACGACGTAACGGAATCTACTTAGCCTTACTCAGAAGGTACGTTGAGTTGGACGCTGGATACTATACAAAGAGTGCATTTAGAAGGTTCGATTGCAGAGTGCAGGCTTTCACAGGTTGATAGAGTAGAAATTAGTGAATTAGTTTCAAACTATTTAAAAAAACATTCAGAGAGCCTCCATTTCCTTCTGAAAATAAATAAATGGAACATGGCATAATAGCAAAATTTAAATCAAAAGTAAATATAAAAAGGAAGGAGAAATATATGGATCTAAAATGAAATAAGTGGTCCTGAAGAGCATGCGTTTTCTCAATCACCGCGTCAGGAAATATACGGGTTTCACAAAAAAAAATCTGCAACAGAGGTTTTCAAATTCGTATTTGAGTTTGTTTTATATCAAGAAAGAACGAAATAACGAAGAGAAACGAAAACAAAAGGCCCAGAGGGCCTGTATCGCTCACCTGGTTTGTAATGCCAAGTAATGTTCTGTATACAGGATCATTACTTATTTTCTGAAGGAATTTGAAGATTCAACTCTAATTTACCTATTGGGCCCCAATCTTTCTGCTCTAGAGCGTCAGAACCAAAATTTATACCAATTCTGTTCCCCTTCCAAAAGGATGTTCTTGGCCAAAGGACCTCTTTCACGAACAATAGAAATTTGCCCACGAACCAATTTTATTAAAACTAAATGTTACATGTAGCAACATTAATGCAAACACTTGACATACGTTAAAAAATGAAAAGGTCCCAGGGGCCTGTGCTGTGGCCCATTTAAAATTGCCTTGTAGAGGTGTATGACAGGGTTCACTTTTTAATCCAAAAAGGTATCAAAATAATGTTTTATGTCATCAAACTGTATTATTTTCGGAAGAGTTTAAATGATTACATATTATGATCACAAATATGTAGGCAAAATGTAACAAATAAAATTTTGGCTACATTTTAAAGACAGAAAATGTCGAAATTATGCATGTTATTTTCGGCCATGTCAATTATAAACAATGGTGATTCACCCACTTCCAGTTTGAGTGCACCAAAAATATTTTCTAAAAAGTTGGCTCATTAACTGAAGTAACTGTAGTGAACATTTCAGAAAAATTGTGGACCGGTACATTTTTCGTTTTAAACATTACATAATGATATGAATATGCTGATTTTGGATCATTAAATTAATCATGAATCTAACTGTGTCAACGTTAATATATAATCCAATACTCGTCTGTAATGCTTGATATGATTTCAAATTGATTTATTTAGTGATACCTTGTAGAAAAATTAGGTTTTACATAAACAAAATTACAAAACATTTGAGTGTTTTAAGACCATAATAAGCTGTTTTTGCATTTTAAGTAGCTTCACTTAGAAGCTGAAATTGTTTTACCAGTTTTTCTGTAGTGTATTTATGTCAGTGCTCAATGATGATATTCCCGAAATTCCACAATAAAAGTATCAGAACAGAGATGGGAAACTTGTTATTTACAAATGAGGAAACACAGAGAGCATTATTAAATCTCAATGTTAATAAATCCCCGGGGCCAGACGGAGTACACCCACGACTTCTCAAGGAACTGGCAAGTACGATAGCATCGTCATTAACACTATTATACAATCACTTTA
Organism: Argopecten irradians irradians; assembly: GCA_004382745.1. Lineage (NCBI taxonomy): Eukaryota > Metazoa > Mollusca > Bivalvia > Pectinida > Pectinidae > Argopecten > Argopecten irradians. Next base: position 131,261 of record SAYR01042728.1, on the reverse strand, counting down.
TAGAAACGGAAATGGTTTCTACAGGATGGAAATAGGCACATGTATGTGCGATCTACAAAAAAGGGAACAAATCACTCTGGAAATTACAGACCCGTCAGTCTCAGGTCAGTTGTGTGCAAAATAATGGAAACGCTCGTTCGGCAACACTTGATTAATCATATGAAAGCCAACTAACAGGGGTTCAGAAACAAACAACATGGATGTATACCGGGAAGATCAACAACTCACACATCACACCGTCGTTAAATGGAGGACTTCTTAAAAGATGGGAAGCAGTGCATTGTTATTAATGGAAATTATTCGGATCGGAGACCCGTCACATTTGGAGTTCCACAAGGGTCTGTAATTGGTCCGATATTGTTTGTTGTATGCATAAATGACCTCCCGGATACTCTACACTCTGAGACATACCTGTTCGCAGATGACATGGATATATTTAGAGTTATCACTGAAGAAAATGATCAAACCTTTCTGCAAGAAGATCTCCATAATATGGTAGCATGGCTTTTTAAAATCGCATTGGAAAATGTTTACACGTGCACTTAGGAAGGACAAGTGTAAAAGTTTGCACGTACCACCTTGCCGTTAAAACTCCAAAGAAATCACAAGTGAAAAAAAGACGTAAGAATAATGATCGATAACAGTCTCGAATTTCAAAACCATAAAATATCAAACGAGCACATATGATGATGGCAATAATAAGAAGAGCATTTCTAAATTTGGACAAAGAAACCTTTCTATTATTATATAAATCATAAGTGATAATTCATCTTGATTTCGCATGTGCTATCTGGTTTCCGTACAAAGCGAAATACACCGAAAAAAATCGAAGGAGTACAAAGAAGGGCAACAAAGCTGGTCGCTGAAAATATTACACCTTTCATACACAGATAGACTTAAACATCTACAGTTACCAACAATAGCGTTCCGGAGACAGCGTGGAGATATGATACAAAATAACCAACGTGAAGATTCCTGACGGTCCGGGAATAGAGGAAATTCTTTAAAAGTATACCCTCAACAATGTAACACTGTAAAGAGAAAAAACACACCAGTTTTTCACTACGTACTGCAGCGGGGTGGAACAACTTTCCAGAGACTGTTGTTAAATTGTTTTGAAAATGAACTGTATACACATTGGAAAATATGGATGTTTATATATGGTGGTTAAGATCCATAAAAGCACCAATATACTATTGGCATAGTGGTTATAATGTCGCATGAAATATCACACGTTTTGAAAGAACCACCACAGTCAACGCCATGTTTCAAACTTTCGGGTAATAAAGGAAATCACATGACCAACATCTACAATACCCGTATAGACCGGAACCTCCCGAGTCGTATCACATGATCAATATCGGCAATACCCGTACAGATAGGAATAGATCGGAACAGTTAGGAGATTTCTGAGCTATTTTAATCGTGTACACGTGGAAAATCAATATTTAAATCTAATTATTTGATAACTTTACAATTCTAAACTTACAAAATCAGGTCACTGTGACCTATTTTTTGACACTAAGTTATATTTTCCAAAATGTTTATTTTTAACATATAAATGCATTATAATTCATAAAAAAAGTATTCAAAAATATAATTTGGTTCAAACAAAACGGGACAAAACAGAAAATTGCCCCTCTTGTTTAACCCCCACCCCATAACTCACAAGGGACTCCGACCTGACCTTAATCATTCGTCATACCATGATGTCCTAACCCCCGGGTATCTGTAAACAAAAAATAATGCTTATCGGTCATGGCCACCAGAGGGTCCAAATTGACACTCATCCTTTTGTAAATTTGGAAAGTTTAACACTTACAGAGGCGAAGAAAAATATGTAGAACACGTGAAATGTTTTTTTTTCTATGACAAAATGAGAAAAAGTTATAGACCATACAAATTTAAACACGAAAAAACCAGAAGATGCTTAGTTGCCAGAGGATACCTTAAATTGAATATGGCCTAATTTATCCCCGTCACCCAGCTCATATGAATCTTAAGCAAGTCATGTCAATATCAACATGCATTACTTATATAAAATCGTTGCAAAATGAAAGTTTTCAGCAAAATAATAATTGTTTTTAATGCTGTTATATAACAAATGCTTAACTAGGTCACTGCGACCTGCTTCATCAATCTTCATCTTTTCTAATGAACTAAAATTCCCAAGACCGTGATTTGCTGGCAAAAACTGCAACGATGACATTTTACTTTATATTTAATTAATGAAGACATCAATATTCACCTTTTGGCCTCTGACATTACTATGAACTTAGAGTTGACCTCTGACATTACTATGAACTTAGAGAAAATCGAATGTTCTGTAAAGCATACACTATGCAGCTGATCCTTTTGTATCTTATGTATGCCCCTAAAGAGATACATACATATCCTTTAAAAGAATTCGCTTTTCAGTTTCTCAAAATCAACATACATTTATGCACTTGCTATAGAAATAGGTATGTTGTTTGATATTAATATAAAATCACTAGGCACTACCAGTATAAAAGGTCGATAATCATTTGATTTACAACTAATATATGTCCTTTTCAAACGGATGTAGGTCCAAAAATATTGTGTTTAGTTTAATTTTATTACCAACTGTTTAGTGACATGGCTCTAAACTTGGAAAAAAAATAAAAAAAAAAAAAACCCACAAAAAACAACGTAAGGCTGCTTTTAATATGTATCTTAGACATTTTGTTTTTATTTTATTTTATAGATTGGTAGTATTTTAGATATTCCGACATGTCTAGTCTGAATACAAGCATCTTATCAGAAATACGTTTCCACAATGAGCGCTGTGATGTCGGAACAGCTGTACACCACGAATGGATCCAGGTAACATTTATTTTGACTATAACTGTAAATAAAATCCATCTGGTATTTTAACCATTATCTAAAAAATAACAACTTATAGGTGTATTCGTCCCTGCTGTGTTGCAAAATAGGTTTGGAATTCGCATGTCTATTGTCCCAACACAAATGTCACCATCATCTTTAGTCAGTCGTCAATTCAGACTCTCGGGAGTAGAAGATAGCTTCAATGGATGATCACACACCACAAATTAAAAAGTCCAGTATATCATACAGCCATGTAGAGAATAATACAAGTCAGCAGTAAACATTATAATTTTATAATAAATCGGTTTTACAGCTGTCGTGAGAATCTTATCACGATCTTAACATGCAGGGCGCCACATGGTTAGGCCAGGGATATTCTTCTCTATCTATCAGACATTTTCTTATATAATCTTGTTTTTATGTTCTATCGCTGTGAGTACGTAATGTCCTTAATTCAAACGCCCATATCTGATCAATACCATCAATAAATCGGCAGAGTACCTGCAAGTTAAAATGGATGGAAAAATATAGTCATCAACTGTTCTGATAAGTTATTTATGTTGTAACTTACATCGAAAATATTAGCAAATCGGCCAACAGAGAAACACCATTGGTTCCCATGCAGTTCTATTAAATTGTGTTTGCAAGATTTGGTTACAAAACTCAACGAAAACACTATAGTTCCCTACGTTATGTCTCTTTCGATTTGTTCCAGATTGATAATGTCCTTTTTTACTGCATGCTCAAGACGCTGACAGCATATACTATCAATTACTCAGTAAAACACTGTTCTAATGATCGTTCGATGGCGCCAAGCATGTGATTTTTTTAGCAAAAAGCACATTTTCCACTTGATGTTAAAATCTTTCCAGGATCATTTTCTCCACTATTACGTTAACGTCTATATACAAGGTTTGATTTGTTTGTTTGTTTGAGTTTTACAGTCCATCGACAACTAAGGTAATTTTGTGCCAATCTTTAAGTGATGCATCATGTTTTAAAGACCCGGATAGAATAGATATAATGATTGCATCTAAAAGATCAGGATAAGACATAGGCAAGTAAGAACTAAAACACAGCTGTTGATTTCATAAAAAGATTGTATGATTTAAAATAGTCCTGGCTAAAACACATGAGAAAACTCATGCAGTGTTGATGAAACGATAAAATGTTGAGTTGATACGATGATAAGATGGGATTTAACGTTCATGTTTTGATAAAAATGCCGATTTCTTTGAGATAATTGAAAATCATAATATTTCAATACAATGCACTAAAATATGTTCCACTGTGAGAGGAGAATCCTCCCCTCTCAACAGATATGAATGTGTAAAATATGTATGTTTAGGAATAAGTATAAGTTGTATTTTAAACAGTTTATAGACCACCTTTGTTGCCAGTGGTGTTTGATGGCTGACTGAATTGAGGGTTTGATGTCAGTGTATAATCGTTTCAAATCTGCTTGTGATAAGCGAAGAGCAGTCTTGGTTCCTTTATTGGCTTTTTATGTCCACATGACTGGGGATCCAGATATGTGTAATTTGGGTTTTACAAGATAATCGAAATGTTCGGATTAAAAGATTTTGAATAAGAATGGGTTTCTTGATTTCAGAGATCGAAGAACCGAAAGAGAGTCAGAACAGATGATGCAGATTTTCAATGCGGCGTTCTTCGAAGTGGTCAAGAGCCAGGTCGATAGCACATGCTTCCGCATAAAATGAAGGCAACATCTGGAAGTCGGATAGAGAAACAGTGATTAGATATACAGCATGCTTCTGACGCTTTATCACTATCTTTCGAGCCGCCAGTGTAAACCTGAACATGACCAGGGAAAGTCCTAATGCACTCCCGAAAGCATCCTCAGTAACCCAGCCGATATATACACTAACGTTAATATCCCCCACGGGTTGATAATTGTAGCGTAGTGTAGTGCGATCACCCGTGGGTCTCCCCGAACTCGGGTATCATGACTATACCCAGTTCTGAAACCAAGGACCATGAGTTTGGGTATGAGCTAAATGGAAAGAGTTTTAGTGAGAATACTCGGGAAATTGAAGATGAGATCAAGATGCTAAGGAGCCAGATTTCGTCTATGAAGCAACATAGTATGGATATTTTGCATAACCTTTGCATGCTACGAGTAGTCAAACTCACAACACCAACAGCAAGGATAGGAAATCTCATGGCCTCAGATTTGATGATGATCAGAGCAATGGTGATGATGACCCAGTGACTTATAGGAAAGGTGATACACGTCGGCAACGACGGAGCATCAACTCAGACAGATCTCCTAAACATGTATCGGTTAAAGCCTCGACCTATGATGGTACTGCAGCATTGATTGATTATAAATCCCACTTTGAAGCATGTGCTAGAGTCAACAATTGGTCGGACTATGAGAAGGGTTTGTACCTGTCTGTTGCTTTACAAGGACAAGCTCAAGGTATACTTGGGGATCTCGATGTCTCTCAGCAGCAGGATTACGAGTCTTAGATGACTGCATTGGAGGAGCGCTTCTCTCCGCCTGACCAGACAGAGCTATACCGCGTACAGCTAATGGAAAGAAAGCAAAAGGCTTCAGAAACACTGCCTGAGATAGGACAAGCAATTAGGAGGCTGGTAAAGCTGGCATACCCCACAGTGCCCAGTGATGTAAGGGAGACTCTTGCTAAGCAGCAGTTTATAGAGGCATTGAGCGATTCTGACATGAGAATTCGCATCAAACAAGCTCGTCCCCGCAATTTGACCGATGCAACCCGGTTAGCAGTGGAACTCGAGGCATACAACCGTTGTGAGAAACAACATAGAGATGGACGTAATTTCCTACTTGCCACCACCTCTGAGACAGGGGCTAGCGTGTGTGAGGTAAAAGGGCTGGTGCCGGCGATGGTATCGCTATTACCAAACAATCTGAGTCCAGTGAGATGGTCAAACTGTTGGAAGATATTTAGAAGAAACTCGCTACACTGGAGACAGATTTTCAGAAAATGAAAGAGAGGAGGCGCAGACCGAGTGGAAATAACTGCTACAATTGTAAGAAAGAAGGACATTTCCAGCGGGGTTGCCCACAGCTGAAGAAAAAGGATAGCCGACCAACAGCCCAGCGATTTGGAATGAGGCGTAGGAAGAAGCTATCTAAAGCTTCAATTGGTGCCTCTGCAGCAGCTCATGAAGCTTGTATGTACATAGAAGCAGATGTACATGGATTCAAGGTGAAATTTTTGGTAGACAACGGGGCAACTGTTAGTATAATCTCAGAACGAGTGTTTGAAAGCATCACATCATCAGCCAGACCGAAACTTACTGTTACATTAACGAATAACAGAAATGAGAAGCCAGCAGCTAAATTCAAAACACAATTTAATTATATATACAATATTATACAGAGATGGTTTACAATGTCTAAAGTAATTGGTGGTGGTACAAGAGTAGTACGATGATTTAAAGTGTTACTTATCTGTATGCGAATGTCCTGGTAAATTAACAATAATCACAAATCCACAAGGAAATTGAATGTCCACCGATGATTTGTAAAGTTCCAGGCAATATGAATAAATCCACACAAAGTGTTGTAATAATCCACAGATAAAGTCACAATAGCTCTCCCAATAGAATCTTATATGGCGCTGTACAATTCTTGATATGTCTTATTACAGGTCTCATTACAGTTCTGATTAGCCTTGGGCAGCTGGTGTATATATAGCTAAACCCTAATTCAAGAATATTGGAGAACCTTCTTCTTCTAGAAATATCTAACTAAAAACAGTAAACAAATAAACACACAGAACTTTCTGGAAATAGATCATTCTAGATCTCTACTTATAATCAACATGTTTACAAACATATTTGTTTATACATGATAATATTCTAGAAAGTTCTACAACCTAGATTAATAATATGACCTTTATAGGATATATTGATAATAAAGCTATAGGAGTTATCTCCCTTATCTCATAACTACATGTATTTAGTGTCATACATAACATTACAAAGGTACACCAAGATATTTTCACGACAGGGGGTGACAAGCTACACGTTGTCGGGCGTGGTAGTTTCATGGTGCGACTCGAAGCCTGCAAGAATATGAATATAGAGGCAGTCGTAGCCAGAATCAGTACAGATGCCATATCAGGGCTTGATGTCATGAAGGAGAGGTATGGGTCTCTAGACTTTGAGAAAGGTCGTTTAGTATTGGATGGTATTGAAATCGCCACCCAGTGCAATGGGTTGCTTCCGAGTTTACTCTACGGAGCAAGTTTTGTTGCCGGCAAATAGTGAGGTTATTGTGCCGGGGAAAGTGTGCACCCCACCAGGTGATCATATCCGAGGAGAAATGCTTTTAGTTGAAGGTGCCGAAACCTTTTTACGACGAGACACAGCATTAGTCGGAAGGTCACTAGTTCAGAACATGCCTACTGTACCTGTGCGTATGATGAATCTCGGAGCAGACAGCGAACAAAAGCCATATCTACAGGGACAACAAGAAGCAGATGAGGATATTAAAGTTGCCATTGAGTGGGTACAGGACGTGAAGAAACCCCCATTCAAGAGTATTGAGAGCCGCAACATGACTGTGAAATCACTTTGGTCTCAGTTTGAGGCATTATCTCTAGAGGATAACCTGCTATATAGGAAAAGTCCTAATGGAACCACGCAAGTTGTCCTTCCCAAATCGGAAAGACGAACTGCATTAGAGCATACCCACGGCAATAACGCTGCAGGACACTTGGGGTTGAGAAAAACACTTGCAAAGATCAGGCAGTCCTATTACTGGCCGGGGATCCAGGCTGATGTGAAGCGCTATTTTGTCGGTTGCCTACAGTGTTGTAGAGGCATAACTCCTAACCAGGCAAAGAGAGCTCCGATGCAGGTAGTTGAAACTGGACTTCCTATGGAGCGCATAGCAATAGACATCTTGTGTGAACTGCCTGAAACTGATCATGGGAACAGACACATTTTGGTAATTTCGGACTATTTTACCAAATGGACCGAAAGTCACGCTCTACCGAACATGGAGGCTCAAACTGTAGCTCTAGTCCTGTCGCTTCGGTGTCCCTAACATGATACACTCCGACCAGGGAGTCCAATTTGAGAGTGCTTTGTTCAGCTAGATGTACAAGCTTCTTCAGATCAAAAAGACACGGACAACGCCCTACTACCCCAAATCAGATGGAATGGTTAAAAGGTTCAACCGAACATTAATAGCCATGCTAGGAACAGTAGTCAATGAACATCAAACTGATTGGGACCAACAGCTTCCCTATGTCATGATGGCGTACAGGTCAGCAGAACACGAGACCACGTCAAATACTCCAAACTTCATGATGCTTGGCAGTGAAACCAGCACTCCTCTGGATATCCAGTATGCCATCCCCAGAGGCATGAAAGCTATCCCTCAGAACCAGTGGGCTTGGCACCTTCAGGAAACCATGGAGGAATCCCATCAACTAGTGAGAGATCACACGAAGGGAGCTATGCAGAGACAGAAGAGGAATCATGACAACAAACTGTCCTGGGAAAAGTTTAAACCTGGTGATGAAGTTTTTTGTGTTCTTTCCCAATGTGAAAGCAGGACTGAGTCCTAAGTTGGCATGCAGATGGCGTGGACCATTTAGAGCACAGGGACCTGGCACGAAAAATGTTAACCAATAGTATACATATAATATATATTATAGTATCAAGGGTATGAACTCGGCGGTCGAGAAAAACGGACCTATTTTTTTAAAACCGTGATTATTTTAATAAATGGGTTCTATACGACATTGACGGATATCTTACCTTAAAGAGAAATACTTAATTTATCTTTCCATCGAGTGCTTGATGAACAAAATTGGCCAAGTATTGACGAAGTTATGACTTGATGAATCGGGAAATTTACGAAAAATATGCTAGGTAGACATTTCCCTGTCCGGTCGAAATGTCGTCTCGGCTCTAATGGGTACCTCAAAAACCAAGCCAAAATCACAAAATCTACGCTTGTGGTGGTAAACAGTACCCATAACTGTGTTCATCCACAATCTCCTTTGGAGGCGTCATGACCCGTACTTTGTAAAAACTCCATTTAAACATCGTGTAACTCTGTTACTTTAACCGTCACCGCCATGTTCATTTTTCTCTCGAAACGCTTCTCGACTTTACATATCGTGACTACATTATGCAAATTATGTTAAATTGTGCTTATGTGTAAACTCGAGAAGCGTTCCGAAAAACAAATGAACATGGCGGTGACGGTTAAAGTAAGTGAGCTACACGATGTTTAAATGGAGTTTATACAAAGTACGGGTTATGACACCTCCAACGGAGATTGTAGAAGAACACAATTATGGGTACTGTTTACCACCATAAGCGTAGATTTTGTGATTTTGGCTTGGTTTTTGAGGTGCCCATTAGAGCCGAGACGACATTTCGACCGGACAGGGAAATGTCTACCTAGCATATTTTTCGTAAATTCCCCGATTCATCAAGTCATAACTTCGTCAATACTTGGCCAATTTTGTTCATCAAGCACTCGATGGAAAGATAAATTATTTCTCTTTAAGGTAAGATATCCGTCAATGTTGTATAGAACCCATTTATTAAAATAATCACGGTTTTAAAAAAATAGGTCCGTTTTTCTCGATCGCCGAGTTCATACCCTTGATACTATAATATATATGTATGTATACTGTTAGTTTTAAAAAAATCGTGCCAGGTCCCTGTGATTTAGAGTACTATCAAAGCTAACTGATGTACCATACAGGGTACGTTGTGGTCGCAAAGGGAAGTCCCATGTGGTACATGCGGATCGGCTGAAGCGACGACAGCCGCAAATTCTCCAAGGGGAGAGTGCCAGTGATCGTTGAGGACTGAAGGATGCAAAGGTCCAGGTCGATGAGAGTTGTTTAATAGAAGATGCTACAACATCACAGGAGACATGCCATATGCAGAACTCTTCAGGCGAGTTGGCAGACAACACCTCATCAGAAGGATGAGGATACGCTAGTAACCTCAGGGCGGACTGGGCGAGCGAGACGTCCACCAGCGTGGCACTCTGACTTTGCAAAAACATATTAGCTTATGAGCAAGGGATTCTTTACTTCTGTTTCCTTGAGCACTGTCCAGGAAATACTTATCAGAGGTACATATCGTGGTGAAGGTGGTTGTAATTGTTGTACATAGTTCGTTGGTTTCATGCTTAATGAATGTTGGTTTGCAAGCGAGGTCGCTTGTTTTTTCGGATGCATGGGTAGTGTGGCGAAAATAGGCCTTACCGCTATGTCATGTGTAACACATGTGCTTCGCTGTACGTGTGTTGTTATTGTTAGCGTTAGGCAGACGCTTCATTGTCAGGGCAATATACAGAGTTTGGGTGACTTTAATGTCGCGAACACCTCTAATACGTTAATTAAACCCGATGAGTTCCGAGATAATTACGATGATTGCCGCTAGGGGCGCTGCTTTCTCTCGCAGTATAAGAGGGAGCGAGCTGGCGGATTGTTCACTTTTTGGTCCTGAACGTCGAGCTGTTAACATCGACAAGGTAGTAGGTACTGAAATATAGAAGTGGCTGAACAAGTCTTGCCTTGATCAGTGTTATACCGAGCGACAGGACCAGTAGTCGTATTGTATAGCTGTTAAGGTTAGAGCTTTGCAGCTCTTAGCTATACGTTAGTTGGTACACACTTATCGACTACAAGTTGCGAGTTACTCGCGACATCAGCTCACGACCTCTAGCTAGGTAGTCGTGAGTAGGGTCACGACATAGGTAGTTGTGAGTAGGGTCATGACATAGGTAGTCGTGAGTAGGGCTGGTAACAGCTAGCTGTGTTAGTGTTGGCGACACGCTCGCAGTCAGCGGGCTACGAGCTAACAGTGTGTCGGTGTACACATTTAACGACAGTGTGTTGCGCTCTATTGTTATAGGAGTTGTCTCCCTTCATCTAGTTCATTGTAGTACAGAGAGGTACTCTGTCATATTGTGCTTATAACGTGTATTGTACATAGAAGATTGACTAGTGTTACTGGTTGTAACCTAGCTGATCTTTATATATTGGCTGCTGTAGTATAGTTTGTAAATCATAATAGGGACCCAAGTATATCTTGGTGACAACCCCCGCCGGTACGTTACAATAGTTTCTTTCTTCGATCATCTAGAGATGGCTCATTAGCTTCCACATGGAGACTCTTCACATGTGATGTTTGAAAAGCTCCAAGTGCAAGACGCATCTGTAGGATCCACAGACAATCAAGTCGTAGTCAAGTATTAATCTGATAAGGGCTTGGTAGATACACAGCAGCATTTCAGGTCTGCAAACCAATCAATATGGGAAAGGACACGTAGAATATTCGAACACTTATCCTTCAAATACTTGACGTATGGAATAATTAAAGGACGGTTTCGAATCAAATATGAGTCCGAGGAATTTAGTTTGTTCAACTACTGGAATTTCAATACCATTGAGGGTGAGGTCCGGATAGTTGTGTGGTTTTCGTTTCTGACATAAATGCATGCAGACAGTTTATGATCTTGAAAATCTATTGCCATTTTCGTCAGCTCAATTTTGTAATTTGCCTAAACATTGTTGTGCTTGTCGTTCATGTTCTTTGATCTAGATTGGCCGAGACATTTAGTTATGTTACAGACAGGATGCAAACACGAGGGACACCCATCTCCTGTTTCCGAAAATATCTATTGGATATAAAACTCGAAATAAATTGTGGCAAATTACCACGTATGCCAACATCGTGGAGATCGTCCATGATTCCATATTGCAAAGTTGTGTCGTATGCCCTTTCAAGGTCAACAAATACGACTACAAGATGTTTTTTTCTTGGCAAAAGCTTCTCGTATCAATGTTTCTAGCCTCACTTGGTGGTCTACCGTACCTCTACGGTTTCTAAGTCGCTTTGCAGTGGACTTAAAATATTGTTTGGTTCTAGGAACCAAACTAATCTAGTATTTATCACACGTTCAAGTGTTTTATAAATGCAGCTCGGTAGTGAAATAGGACGATAGTTATTGGCATCAGTAGCATCCTTCCCGGGCTACGGAAGGGTATAATAGTAGATTCCTTCAAAGACCCGAAATTTTGTCAGAAGAATAAACTTCATTAAATATACATGTAATTAAAATGCATTTTAGTAAAAGGTCTGGTATTTGTTTTAAAATTCCTTTGGTTTATCGAGCAGTTCTGTTAACTCGAAAGGCCTGTTATAACTTTCATCATTGGATGAATCCAAATCTAGACGTCTCTTTTCCTTCTCTTTTTTATTTTTAGGTCATCTGACCGAAGGTCAGGATGATCTATTGTCATCGTGTTTTGTCCGTCGTCGTGCGCCGTGTGCCGTCAGCCGTCCGCCGTCCGCCGTCCGCCGTGCGTCGTGCGTAAGACTATTTATACAAAAGCCTACTCCTCCCTCATCCTTTAAAGGATTTCATCCATATTTTGTTTGAAACATCATTGGGGAAGGACAATCATATTTTATATGATTGAGCCTGGACCGACCCCTAGGGGCTGAGGGGTGAGGTCCCAATAGGGCAAATTTTCTTACATGTATTTTACGCTTTAAAATCCTACTCCTCCTTCATCCTTGGGATGATTTCATCCATATTTGGTGTGAAACATCATTGGGGAAGGGCAATTATATTTTATATAAATGAGCATGGTCCGACTCCTAGGGTCAGAGGGGCGGGGCCCCAAAAGGGCAAATTTTCTTAATTTTAGCTTTAAAATCCTACTCCTCCTTCATCCTTGGATGAATTTCATCCATATTTGGTGTAAAATATAATTTGGGAAGAACAATAATATTTTATATAAATGAGCCTGGTCCGACCCCTAGGGGCTGAGGGGTGGGGCCCCAAAAGGGCAAATTTTCTAATTTTAGCTTTAAAATCCTACTCCTCCTTCATCCTTGGATGGATTTCATCCATATTTAGTGTGAAACATCATTGGGGAAGGACAATCATATTTTATATATATGAGAAAGGTCCGACCCCTAGGGGCTGAGTGGTGGTCCCCAAAAGGGCAAATTTTCTTAATTTTAGCTTTAAAATCCTACTTCTCCTTCATCCTCTAATGGATATCATCTATATTTGGTGTTAAACATCATTGGGGAAGTACAATCATATTTTATATAAATGAGCCTTGTCTGACTCCTAGGGGCTGAGGGGTGGGGCCCCAAATGGGGAAATTTTCTTAAATTTAGCTTTAAAATCCTACTCCTCCTTCATCCTTAGATGGATTTCATCCATATTTAGTTTGAAACATCATTGGGGAAGGACAATCATATTTCATATATATGAGATAGGTCCGACCCCTAGGGGCTGAGGGGTGGGGCCCCAAAAGGGCAAATTTTCTTAATTTAAGCTTAAAAAACCTCTTCCTCCTTCATCCTTGGATTGATTTCATTCATATTTGGTGTAAAATATCATTTGGGAAGAACAATCATATTTTATATAAATGAGCCTGGTCTGACCCCTAGGGGCTGAGAAGTGGGGCCCCAAATGGGGAAATATTCTTAAATTTAGCTTTAAAATCCTACTCCTCCTTCATCCTTGGATTGATTTCATCCATATTTGGTGTGAAACATCATTGGGGAAGGACAATCATATTTTATATAAATGAGTCTGGTCCGACCCCTAGGAGCTGAGGGGTAGGCCCCAAAAGGGCAAATTTTCTTAATTTTAGCTGGCCAACTTTCTGTTTTCAGGTTTCGGTCTCCGATCTCAATGAAAATTGGTCTATAGGGGTTATAATTGATGCCGAACAACATGCAAACATTTTCGTAAATATTTTGGTATTCCAAGATGGCTGCTGGCCCACTTCCTGTTTTAAGGTTTCAGTCTCTGATCTCAATGAAAATTGGTCTATAGGGGTTATAATTGATGCCGAACAACATGCAAACATTTTCGTAAATATTTTGGTATTCCAAGATGGCCGCTGGCCCACTTCCTGTGTTCGGGTTCAGTCTCCGATCTCAATGAAAATTGGTCTATAGGGGTTTTAATTGATGCTGAATAACATGCAAACATTTACGATAATATTTTGGTATTCGAAGATGGCCGCTGGCCCACTTCCTGTGTTCGGGTTCAATCTCCGATATCTCAATGAAAATTGGTCTATATGGGTTTTAATTGATTCAGAAGGGGGAACTTTAGGTGAGTACAATAATATTTTATAAAGGACCGAGCTAAGACCCATGGGGATTCGGATGGTACGGCTGAGGTAAAAAAAAGGAGCTTTGCTGAAATTTGGCTTTAAAATCTGACTCCATATATTAATCCTTTAATGGGTTACAACCATATATGGATGAAGGGCTACCAAGTTTGTTCAACAAATGACATTTACCTATTTCAGAAACTTACACATTCAACTAAGGAGTTCCTTGTATAGTTTATATTAATTGTTAACCACTACTTTATACTGTGACTTTGTTAGTTTTGTGCCATGAGTCAGATGACCGTTAAGGCCCATGGGCCTCTTGTTAAAATGATTTTTGACAGGTGAATTTTCAGCAAAATTTTTGGCAAAGGCGTCGGCAATTTCGGATTTTGAAGAAAATATTATTTTTGTTAATGAGGTGGGAGGGTGGTGTTTTTTGTCTTTTTGCTCTCCAGATTTTAAAATTGTTATAGTTTGAGACAGTTGGCGAAGCAAGTACCGCTTTCTACCAGATCCTTTGATAAATGAATCATTTGAGAGAAGGAACTTTGTAGGTTTTGGGAGGGGTTTTGATATAGTTTTTGTAGCGATAGAAGCGAGCCCTTCAGAGTAATGGTGGCATTGAGGTTCTAAAATGTATCTTCGCTGAGCTCCTCGGCGAATAAGTTTATTTTTAAAAATTGGACCCAGTCCGCCTAATGTAAACTCTAACGAAGAATGGGCTCCTAAAATATCGGTGGCCTACTTTTTTTTTAGTATAATTGGAAAGTAATCTCTCCCACAAAGATCATCGTTGACCCTCCAATCATAATCCAGAAGAATTGGTGGATGGCACAACGATAGATCAATGTAGATAAGCGAGCTAAAGACAGGGTGTAAATATGTTGGGGCATGGGTGTTATAAACTCTTCGATACGTTCTGTAAAGAGTTGCACTTATAGCAAACAAGGTTTGAGGTTTTCTTGTGTCAGAAATGCAGATTTCAATATTTCTATAACATGAAACCGATATACCATTTTTCAGAGCATCAATCTTATTGGTAACTCCTTTGATAGCCCAGTTCTGAATCACTTCTACCATAGAATTATATATATCATTAATAAATAGTTAGGTAACAGATCTGATATCTTAGGAATAGCATTAGTGAAAACTAGGAAACTACCGATTAGTTTTTTTTTATAGTAGTCCAGTTGGATGACTGTTGTTTGATCTTTGTTGTCGGATGCTATGGACAATAACTTCACCAAGAATATCTCCCATGTCTGTGGCGACATTTCCTCCACTGGTAAATCACTTCTTGGTACAATACATTTGTCCCAGGTGATTTTGTCTTACATCTGATCAGAAGCATATTCTCTTGGTTAAACATCATTTTGATGACGTTGGTTACCAAAAGACGTATCTTTGCCTAAGAGCTATGGTATATGTAGATTCTAAAAGATCCTATTGGCAAATTTCTTGGTAAGGAATCAGCTTGCATGTCTGTCTGTCCGTAAAAAAACTTTGTCCTGAAAATTTCTAAGCTACTGCACCGATTTCAATGAAACTAGGCAGTATTGTAGCGACCATGTGTAGATGTGTATGCAGGTTTTTGTTTGTCGAAATTTTGGTTACCATGTTAATCAGGTCACTATATACAGATTAATTTTGTCCGGACAACCCCTCTTACGCTGCTTAGTAATTTTCAATGAAACTTGGCAGTATTGTTTCGGACAGTGTAGATGTGCATTCAGGTTTTTGTTTGTCGAAATTTTGGTTGTCATGGTATCCAAGTCACTTTACACAAGTTAATGTAGATAACTTTTGTCCCGACAACTCCTCCTAAACTACTGGACAGATTTCAATGAAACTAGGCAGTATTGTTGGGGACCATATGTAGATGTACATGCAGTTTTTTGTTTGTCGTATAAGTCAGCCAACGTCATACAGTTTAAGTTAATGATGGTTCTATCCGACTTTTGAGAGAAATGGAAACATTTTTGTTTTAAACTGGAAATTTACCAGGACCTCGAAAAACTTGAGCCAACCTGTCTCTTAATTTCGTTGAACTGAGGTAGCATTAAATCAATCGTATTGGGGCTTCTCCCATAGATACAGGCAATTCTTCATTTACATGTCCAAATCATTCTGAATATCAATACAATTTTATGATTGCTCAATCTTTTTCTTCTTCATAAATTTCATAATTAATTTCATAAAGTTTTCATAATAAATTGGTCATTAGGTTAACGTTTCCTCTACAGCAATGCATTTATTTATTGGTTTGTGATAATATGAAAGTTAAAAGTTATTGTATACGAACACTTTTCACAGTGGCTTGTACACATTGTAATAAACCAAAACCTCCTCACTAGTAATGGCATGGTCTAGTATTAAGGAATTTTTTCCATAGTGACATCTTGTAATTTCTTTGATAAAATGAGCAACATGCAGCAGTTAATGTGTTAAGCATTGCTTCAACTTATTAGCTACCATTTTTTTTTTCTTCTTTTCATTTGCAATAATAAAACCTGATTTGCTAATGAGAGTTTGTGTAAATAACTATATAGGAGTCTGAGATAGTTGTGGTGTCTGATAAGTCGACCTACACACACTAAATGTACTGTATCTGCCAAGCCGAAGTTTTAAATTTCAGAGATGCCAAGATTTCCTTTGTTAAGTAAGTCTAGCTTCACTGCTCATGGGTTATTTCTAATAGATGTGACAGTGTAGAAGATTTTTAGCCATGAATGGCAATAATTTTGAACTAAATCTCACAAAACAGAAGACAGCAAGCCAAGCATGTAAATTTGGTGTTCTGTGGGTTTCCGAACCTTTAAAGTTTGTAAGAAACACAAAAACACTGACTCGCATGTAAAAACTTATTATTTTTATAATATTTAATCTTTAGATCTATCGCACAATATTCAGCAAGAACATTGTAATAATTCACTATTAAAATGAAGAAAATCTGGAGCTGAAAGTCGTGTTGAGAATTATTTAACATTTGTTACATTGATTAGAAGACTAGCACACTATTCACATCCACACTGGTCTACACTCGATCAGCCAGACACGGGTGTCAGTAAACAACAATATAAAACAACAACAATACACTTTATACTTATATTCTCTAGTCAACATGCCACAGACAACGATGTAATGAAACAAAGACAACAAATGTTGGTCATCTTTGAGGATTTGAAGTCAAATCAAGGAAAGGAGGGGGACAGCTTAACATTATACAATAATAAACTATTTCATTACTTTAAATTGAAAATTTGAATTTGACTTCAAAACCTCAAACCGTCCTTATTCAAATTAAATCAACATTCTATAAATAAGCTTATCATACCTTCATATGAGGTTGATCAGCTGCCCATAAAATACTTAACATGGACAGTGGAAACGAAAGGATGAAATGAAGACAGATTCACTTATGTTAAACATGAATCATTTTAAATAATGTTCTATCATTCAAGACAAAAATGAAATAATTTGTCATAATGTTATTCTGCAATTGTAAGATCTATAGTCAAAACCACATACTAAAGGGAATCATGTTACAAAAGCAATATAACATGCTGAAAAGTACAGAAACATGAATATGGTGGACAGGGACCATATTGATACCAGATATACTATCATATTTATCATTATTATCTCCCCTTTCTATCTAAACAGCATAGAAAGTAATTCTCTCAATAGGAAGTAGCTCTCTCAACAGAAAGTAACTCTTTCAAGTAAGCTTTCTCCATTCATTCATTGCTAGAGGGAGCTGTCAACATGCCCACATCTTCTCCAATTCATAAATAATGTACAAATAACTCTCAAACTGTAATACCTAAAAGGATTGTAGTAATAAGACCTCTTTACCATTTCATCAATGAAAAAGAATTTTCCAACTTAAAACATCTTACTTCTACCACTTCAAATCTTACTCTATTACCCAGGATTACGTTTAAATACCTAGTTTGCTCTAGTTCCATCCTTTACCGACTTAATTTTCACCAAATCTTTATATAGATTCTAAAACATATTCCATTTACATTGTCAGTGACACTGTACACGTAAAACAAGACAAAAGCTATGAATTTAAAAATTCCTGATGAAGTTTTAATTGAAAATCATAGATCTAAAAACAGCAAATCACAAACAACATCTTTATGTAAAGACATGGGCATGTGTGGATGCCGTATAAAAGTGAGCCAGCAAACTCCTGACTTGTCCTGACAACAATAGGTACATTAGCAGGCAACAGATAATACAGAATCCATCGACACAGATTCATTTGGCTTTGTCGGGAGACATCAATGGTGGGAACAAAATCATTGATACAATATCTAACAACAATCACAAGGATACCTCATCAACCAGTCCATGACTCTCACACTCGCACTTCATGAGAATATCACAATATTGCAGGACTATATCACAAATCGTACTGGTTCAAGCCCGGGGCAGCACTAACTTTGTCTGTCCAACTCTTTACTATGAGTCCTTGGGACGCCATCCTAGTATTGTAAGCAAAGAGAACATAGAGGACACACAAGGAGAACTAACAAATTGACAGCAAATTGAATTTGTCAATTATAGTAAATGACATGGTCACTTTCATTACATGACTGAATACAATACACAATATGTCACACCAATATCTGTTTGTGTAACTTATGTACATGGTATAAAATGTCAGCACTCATCAACCATATACAACTTCAACACAAAACAAAATTAAACAAAAGTTAGTCATTTTTCATTCAGTATGTACAGCTTTTTTCCTGTCAAAGTAAAATAAATATGTTTGAACACTCTGACAGACCTTTAAGCTGCACGACAATAAATATATCCCACGTTCCTGTTGTACAGTACCTGTAATGGGTCCACATAAATAACATCATTATTGATTCCTTAACAGTATTCAGGCTATGACTTTGAGTTAAAAACACCATTCTTATAGTCTTAGCCTGGTAATCTTATCATTTTTTCGTTATTTCCATATATTTCTCCTACATGGAACACAGCAATCATTTCAGCAAACAATTCCTCCTAGTTCCATATATTTTGAATACCAAATATACAAGTAGTAAAAATCTGGTCACTGTTGTCTATAATTGTCAACAGGGAACTCGACCATATTTCCTTTCCCTAACTTTTGACAAGGAACTAGGTGATCCCCTAACTTGTGTCAGGGAACTAAGCGATATTCCCTTTCCCTAACTTTTGACAGGGAGCCAGGCAGTATTCCCTTTCCGCACAGGGAACAAGGAAATGTCACAGCATGTAGCTTGGTCAATAGTTGTGCCTAGACAATCACCTCCTGTCACATGTTGTTACACGGGTCAGGTTGGGAGGTGGAGGGTCCGGCCACCGCAGCCTCTAGGTCTCCTGTGGACACAGATGTACTCAGAGTAGAGTCTGTCTGGTATTGCTTCCCCTTCGGGTCTATATCCGTTTCCTCTTCCTCTAGTCCTTCTGGTGGTTTCATCTTGGCAAACTCTTCACGTAGCTGGTTGTAGTGTCGCTAAATAAAACCAGACACACATTATTGTAAGGGCCTACAGAATCACTTACACATTTATACAGGGGAATCAACCACACATTATTGTAAAGGCCTACAGAATCACTACACATTTATACAGGGGCATCAACCACACATTATTGTAAAGGCCTACAGTATCACTAACACATTTATACAGGGGCATCAACCACGCATTATTGTAAAGGCCTACAGAATCACTAACACATTTATACAGGGGGCATCAACCACACATTATTGTAAAGGTCTACAGAATCACTAACACATTTATACAGGGGCATCAACCACACATTATTGTAAAGGCCTACAGAATCACTACACATTTATACAGGGGCATCAACCACACATTATTGTAAAGGCCTACAGAATCACGAACACATTTATACAGGGGCA
Source organism: Argopecten irradians irradians (assembly GCA_004382745.1). Classification (NCBI taxonomy): domain Eukaryota; kingdom Metazoa; phylum Mollusca; class Bivalvia; order Pectinida; family Pectinidae; genus Argopecten; species Argopecten irradians. The sequence continues at coordinate 111,362 of SAYR01042728.1, read as the reverse complement.
TCAACCACACATTATTGTAAAGGCCTACAGAATCACTACACATTTATACAGGGGCATCAACCACACATTATTGTAAAGGCCTACAGAATCACTACACATTTATACAGGGGCATCACCCACAACTTATTGTAAAGGCCTACAGTATCACTAACACATTTATACAGGGGCATCAACCACGCATTATTGTAAAGGTCTACAGAATCACTAACACATTTATACAGGGGCATCAACCACACATTATTGTAAAAGGCCTACACAATCACTACACATTTATACAGGAATTATGTAACCTCGGCGAAGAAGCCAGGATTACATAATTTACATGTGCTCCACTATCATTATACCCTCACAACTTCAACAAAATAACAAGAGATCCCAGAGGGATCTTGGCGCCCACCAAAGAATGATATACGTCTGACAATGATAAAAGGGATCTTTTCTCTGCTTTTCAAACTTTTACTACATATTACTACATATGAAATTTGAGAAAGATCCTTTCAGTACTTTCTGAGATATATAACAACTTCAATTATTACAAGAGATCCCAGAGGGATCTTGGCGGCCTACCAAAGAATGATCTATATCTGACAAAGGAAAGATTGATCTTTTCTAAAAATTCAATTTTTTTAATCTTTTTAAAATTTGAGACAGATCGCTTCAGTACCTTTTGAGAAATAGCGGTAACAAACTTCAACTATCAAAATCCAAGATGACTCCTTGGGGGCCATCTTGTTGATCAATCGGTCCCAAATCACAATATGCACAACTAGGGCCCTAGGGGAACCTACATGTGAATTTGAGAAAGATCCATTCAATACTTTCTGAGAAGTAGCGATAACAAACTTTGAATATAACAAGAGATCCCAGAGGGATCTTGGCGCCCACCAAAGAATGATCTATGTCTGACAATAGAAAGACGGATCTTTTCACTGCTTTTAAACTTTTTACTACATATTACTACATATGAAATTTGAGAAAGATCCTTTCAGTACTTTCTGAGATATATAACACTGACAAACTTCAATAATCAAAATCAAAGATGTTGTTGACCGATCAGTCCCAATATGCAATATGCAGGTCCTAGGAGTACCTACATATAAAATTTGAGACAGATCACTTCAGTACTTTCTGAGAAATAGCGGTAACAAACTTCAATTATCAAAATTCAAAATGGTGGCCTGTCGGCCATCTTGTTGACCGTTCGGACCCAAAATGTAATTAGGGACCTAAGGGAACCTGCACATGAAATTTGAGACATATCCCTTCAGTACTTTCTGAGAAATAGCGGTAACATACTTCAACTATCAAAATCCAAGATGGCGGCCTGGCGGCCATCTTGTTGACCGATCGTCCCAAAATGAAATATGCACAACAAGGGCCTAGGGGAACCTACATGTGAAATTTGGAGAGAATCCCTTCAGTACTTTCTGAGAAATAGCGGTAACAAACTTTAACTATCAAAATCCAAGATGGCAGCTTAAAGGCCATCTTGTCAACCGATCAGTTCAAAAATGAAATATGCACAACTAGGGCCCTAGGGGAACCTACATGTGAAATTTGAGAGAGATCCCTTCAGTACTTTCTGAGAAATAGCGGTAACAAACTTTAACTATCAAAATCCAAGATGGCGGCCTGGCAGCCATCTTGTTAATCGATCGGTCCTAAAATGCAATATGCACAACTAGGGCCCTAGGGGAACCTACATGTGAAATTTGAGAGAGATCCCTTCAGTACTTTCTGAGAAATAGCAGTAACAAACTTTAAAAATCAAAAGCCAAGATGGTGGCCTGGCGGCCATTTTGTTAACCGATTGGTCCTAAAATGCAATATGCACAACTAGGGCCCTAGGGGAACCTACATGTGAAATTTGAGAGAGATCCCTTCAGTACTTTCTGAGAAATAGCGGTAACAAACTTTAACAATCAAAATCCAAGATGGCGGCCTGGCGGCCATTTTGTTAACCGATCGGTCCTAAAATGCAATATGCACAACTAGGGCCCTAGGGGAACCTACATGTGAAATTTGAGAGGATCCATTCAGTACTTTCTGAGAAAATAGCGGTAACAAACTTTTAACTATCAAAATCAAGATGGTGGGCCTGGCAGCCATCTTGTTAACCGATTGGTCCTAAAATGCAATATGCACAACTAGGGCCCTAGGGGAACCTACATATGAAATTGTAGAAAGATCCCTTCAGTAACTTTCTGAGAAATAGCGGTAACAAACTTTAACTATCAAAATCCAAGATGGCTGCCTGCGGCCATCTTGTTGACCGATCTCCCCATATAGTCAATATGCACAACTAGGACCCTAGGGGAACCTACATATGAAATTTGAGAAAGATCCCTTCAGCCCTTCCGAGAAATAGCGGTAACAAGTTAATGTTAACGGCGGAGGACGGAGCGGAAGGACGAAAAGCGATTTGAATAGCCCAAACATCTGATGATGAGTGGGCTAAAAATCCAAGATGGCTTGGCCTGGCAGCAATTTTGTTGACCGATCCGTCCCAAATCACATAATGCACAACTAGGGCCCTAGGGGAACCTACATGTAAATTTGAGAAAGATCCTTCAATACTTTCTGAGAAATAGCGATAACAAACTTTGAATATAAAATCCAAGATGGCTGCTGCAGCAATTTTGTTGACCGATCTGTCCCAAATCACAATATGCACAACTAGGGCCCTAGGGAACCTACATATGAATTTTAGACAGATCCATTCAATACTTTCTGAGAAATAGCGATAACAAACTTGAATATAAAGTCCAAGATGGCTGCCTGGCAGCAATTTTGGTTGACCGTTCGTCCCAAATCACAATATGCACAACTAGGGCCCTAGGGGAACCTACATATGAATTTTGAGACAGATCCCTTCAGTACTTTCTGAGAAATAGCGATAACAAACTTTGAATAACAAAATACAAGATGGCTGCCTGGCGGCTATCTTGTTGACCGATCGGTCTCAAAATGCAATATGCACAACTAGGTCCCCAGGGGAACCTACATATGAAATTTGAGAAAGATCCCTTCAGTACTTTGTGAGATATAGCTATAACAATCTTTAACTATCAAAATCCAGGATGGCTGCCTGGCGGCCATCTTGTTGACTGATCGGTCCCAAAACGCAATATGCACAAATAGAGCCCTAGTGGAACCTACATATGAATTTTGAGACAGATCCCTTCAGTACTTTCTGAGAAATAGCGATAACAAACTTTGAATAACAAAATACAAGATGGCTGCCTGGCGGCCATCTTGTTGACCGATCGGTCTCAAAATGCAATATGCACAACTAGGTCCCCAGGGGGACCTACATATGAAATTTGAGACAGATCCCTTCAGCACTATCTGAGAAATAGCGATAACAAACTTTGAATATAAAAATCCAAGATGGCTGCCTGGCAGCAATTTTGTTGACCGCTCCGTCCCAAATCACAATATGCACAAATAGGGCCCTAGGGGAACCTACATATGAATTTTGAGACAGATCCCTTCAGTACTTTCTGAGAAATAGCAATAACAAACTTTTAATAACAAAATACAAGATGGCTGCCTGGCGGCCATCTTGTTGACCGATCAGTCTCAAAATTCAATAAGCACAACTAGGTCCCCAGGGGAACCTACATATGAAATTTGAGACAGATCCCTTCAGTACTATCTGAGAAATAGCCATAACAAACTTTAACTATCAAAATCCAAGATGGCTGCCTGGCGGCCATCTTGTTCACCGATTGGTCCAAAAATGCAATATACACGACAAGGGCCCTAGGGGAACCTACATATTAAATTTGAGAAAGATCCCTTCAGCACTTTTTGAGAAATAGGGATATCAAACCTTAACTATCACAAGAGATCCCAGAGAGATCTTGGCACCCACCAATGAATGATCTATGTCTGACAATGGAAAGAGGGATCTTTTCTCTGCTTTTAAAACTTTTGCAAACATACTACATAAAAAATTTGAGACAGATCGCTTCAGTACTTTCTGAGAAACAGCAGTAACAAACTTCAACTATCAAAATCTAAGATGGCTCCTTGGCGGCCATCTTGTTGATCGATCGGTCCGAAATCGAAATATGCACAACTAGGGCCCTAGGGGAACCTATATATGAAATTTGAGAAAGAGCCTTTCAGTACTTTGTGAAATATAGCTATAACAATCTTTAACTATCAAAAACCAAGATGGCTCCCTGGCGGCCATCTTGTTGACTGATCGGTCCCAAAACGCAATATGCACAACTAGAGCCCTAGGGGAACCTACATATGAAATTTGAGAAAGATCCCTTCCGTACTTTCTGAGAAATAGCGGTAACAAACTTTAACTATCAAAATTCAAGATGGCCACCTGTCGGCCATCTTGTTGACCGTTCGGTCCCAAAATGCAATATCGGTCCCAAAATGCAATATCGGTCCCAAAATGCAATATCGGTCCCAAAATGCAATATGCACAACTAGGGTCCTAGGGGAACCTACATATGAAAAGTGAGACAGATCCCTTCAGTACTTTCTGAGAAAAAGCGATAACAAGAATTATTAACGGACGGACGGATGAGGACCACGGACCACGGACAAAAAGCGATTTGAAAAGCCCACCATCTGATGATGGTGGGTAAATCAGATGGTGGGGCTAAAAATCCAAGATATGTGAAGTTTGAACAAAATCCCTTCAGTAGTTCTCAAGAAATATCGATAACAAACTTCAACTGCCAAAATCAAAGATGGCTGCCTTGCGGCCATCTTGTTTTTACGATCAGCCTCAAAATCTGTATGGCACAACAAGGGACCAAGGGTAACATCCATGTGAAGTTTGAACAAAATCCCTTCAGCAGTTCTCAAGAAATATCGATAACAAACTTCAACTGCCAAAATCAAAGATGGCTGCCTGGCGGCCATCTTCTTTTTCCGATCAGCCTCAAAATCTGTATGGCACAAATATGGACCAAGGTTACCCTCCATGTGAAGTTTGAACAAAATCCCTGCAGCAGTTTTTAAGAAACAGTGATAACAAGCATTGTTTACAGACGGACGACAGACCACGGACGCAGGGCAATTTGAATAGCCCACCATCTGATGATGGTGGGTTAAAAATCCAAGATGGCTACCTGTTGGCCATCTTGCTGACCGATCGATCCGAAAATGCAATATGCACAACCAAAGTCCTAAGGGAACCTGAACATGAAATATGAGAACGAACCCTTTAGTACTTTCTGAGAAATAGCGGTAACAAACTTCAATTGTCACAATCCAAGATGGCTGCCTGGCGGCCATCTTGTTGACTGATTGGTCCCAAAATGCAATATGCACAACTAGGGCCCTAGAGGAACATACTTGTGAAATTTTAGAGAGATCCTTTCAGTGCTTTCTGAGAAATAGCAGTAACAAACTTTAACTATCAAAATCCAAGATGGCGGCCTAGCGGCCATCTTGTCAACCGATCAGTTCAAAAATGCAATATGCACAACAAGGGCCTCAGGGGAATTTACATGTGAAATTTGAGAGAGATACCTTCAGTACTTTCTGAGAAATAGCGGTGACAAACGTTGACCGATCGGTCCCAAAATGCAATATGCACAAGTAGGGCTCTAGGAGAACATTCATATGAAATTTGAGAAAGATCCCTTCAGCCCTTTCTGTGAAATAGCGGTAACAAGAAATGTTAACGGACGGAAGGACAACGAACCACGGACAAAACAGAATCGCCGCACCTTTTGAGCTATCATTATACACTGATAATGATAATAATAAAAAACATGATTACTGAGTCCATGTCAGTACAAACTGTAAATATAGGTTGTTTTATGTATTGTACATTGCATGTAAACTAGATTCTTTCGATTATTTCTTCAGTTGGGGTTTAAATCACTTTTGTTTGCTGATTATTGAGATCTAAATGTACCTTTAAAGCCAGAGTGCTGTGAGCAATCGTTCTGCCTGTCCTCTTGTCGGTACAATAAGATTCCATCTCGGCTATCCACGTTTCACACTGTCGCAGGATGTGATGGCGTTTAAGCCAGTTGTGTCGATGGATCACCTCCTTGAAGCAAGGTGTTGGGTTTCGTACTTGCTCAAGCATTGCCCATTTAACTGTAGCTTGTCGTATATTGGCATCATACTCCCGTGAACTAGCAGTCCCTGAGGTTGTCCCACGGGACCTCTCATATCCCGGCTCATTGAAGTAGGGTTCTGATACCAATATCAAGGACTGGATGGATACAAGCACCTGATAACACAAAACAGTATATAAATCAAGTATACCTGCATGAAAAGCATACCAATTATTTTCAATAATCTCCTTTTAAGTTTGTAGATTGATTTTATTTCAGTTGTACATTATAACAAACTTTAGATTATCCAGTTTTCTATCTAAGACGGTCAAGAAAGACACAAGGAAAAGATGCTACATACCTGTAAAAAGCTAGATGTATTGGAATTCCATTTCTCTTCTGGTCTGCCATGCCACGTGTTCAATACACTCAAACAGACCTAGGTTTAAACAAGATCAACTTGTCAGCAGAATCATTATCATTTCAAAACATCTAGATAACTTTATACATAACCATATAGCAAAATTATTGTTCCACTTCCCCTATAGAAAAAAACTATTGATAATTTAACGTTTTCAATCAACATCCATCTAATTCCTTCATTATATAGCCACACAATTAAGCAGGTATTTGTGTACACTATACCTGTAATTGAGCCGGAGTCAGGTAAGTAGTTGATAATTATCTTTATTTTATGACAAGATAATACATCTAACAATCTTCATTAGAACCAATTACTTCCAATATATACCCAAATTTCAATGCACTCTTAGACTAAGGTATTTGTATCCAAATGTCCATGTTAACAATATGTCACTGACGACAAACAGATTCGGATTTAGTTCTCTCATTTTATCAAAATTCAATACAATTAAATCGGTTAAGTATATGGTTAAAGTGTTACCTTGCCATCATTGTATAAATTGGGATTAAATCTAATTGTATGATTTCCTGTTGTTTCTAAGTTGATAAAAGGTGGAGAGTTTGGATAGTCCTGTGGAAAGTACACATCGAACTCGAAGCAGCCATTTTCATAGGGAGTATCAGCAGGTCCAGTAATCATCACCTGTAAGATAATACAAATATAACCTTATACATGTCTAACAATCTGAGTAACCATGATTATTATCCAAAAGTAGACTAAGTGTAGATTGTAGTTAGTGTGGTGTAGGAGAGTGAAAGTAGACTAAGTGTAGATTGTAGTTAGTGTGGTGTAGGAGAGTGAAAGTAGACTAAGTGTAAATTGTAGTTAGTGTGGTGTAGGAGAGTGAAAGTAGACTAAGTGTAGATTGTAGTTAGTGTGGTGTAGGAGAGTGAAAGTAGACTAAGTGTAGATTGTAGTTAGTGTGGTGTAGGAGAGTGGTCTAATCTCTGACACTTGTCATGAATAGATATTAAATTCATCTCATCTAAATTAAGTTTTGTGTATAAATGAACAAGAGCCCCAAGGGCCTTAACGGTCATCTGACTTCTTTGGCAATAATCGTATAGGAAATTAATAAAATATGATGTCATGGTAGCCATCTTCGATTTGGGATCAATCAGAGATGTAACAACACTTTGTCAATATCATATCAGGATTATTTTAGGCAAGTTTCAGCTAAATGGTACTGGTAGAACTTGAGAAGAAGTTCAAAATGGGTTTTCAAGATGGCGGCTGTGGCGGCATTCTTGGATTTCGTATCAACCCGAAAAATAACACTTTGTCGGGACCATGTCGGGATCATTTCAGGCAAGTTTCAAATACATCGCACTGGTAGAACTAGAGAAAAAGTTCAAAATGTGAAAAGTTTACACACGGCGGACGGTGTCATATGAAATATGATGACTACAGGTTATCCTGACCTTTTGGGTCAGATGACCTAAAATATAGTGCTATAGACCTAGGTAAATTGATAGCAACTAAACAGTTTCAAATAATGAACATCAAACCTTAATTAACATCAAACCTTAATTAACATAAACCTTAATTAACATCAAACCTTAATTAACATCAAACCTTAATTAACATCAAACCTTAATTAACATCAAACCTTAATTTCCCTTGATTACTACAGTAAACCAACTTTCTTCAAGTTAAGTTTCAAACTTTCACAAATTTACTAAAGTCATGAATTTCACACGCGAAAAAAATTGTTTAGTCATTGTCGTCTTTTCAATGTCACGACAAAAAATTTGCTAGACAGACCATCCATCATTATTTAATCAAACACAGTCATACCTTCATTATATCAAGGCGTTCCTCATCACAGCGGACAAACACACAGCTGCCTGCTGAGAGGGGTAGTGAGGTAGACAGAGTGACCGCCTCCTGAGCAAGGCGACGTGTACGAGCTGGATTGTTTATCTCCCCAGCAGCTTTAACGTTGTTCTCATAGTGATGTGGTGATGTAAATTTGATTCCATTACCATCATCAATCACCAATTCTGAGGTATCTGTAAACAACATACAGAAAATTGTTAGATCAGAGGTATCTGTAAACAACAAACAGAAAATTGTTTAGTTATGAGGTATCTATTGACTAAATACAGAAAATTGTTAGTTCTAATGTATCTGTAAACAACATACAGAAAATTGTTAGTTCTGAAGTATCTATTGACTACATACAGAAAATAATCATTATCAGGTCTCTGACAGGTATGAGCAATCTTAGCCTTGTCAAGGTTGTCAGAATTTACTTGCTTTGTAAGATTCAAAATGTGCTAAAATAATTATTTCTTCATCAAAAGTGAGTCATATCTGTTCCTGTTGCTAAAATTCCTTGAAATGTTTAAGGAAGATTGAGGTAGTTTATATATGATTATATTTTCATCACCTAAACACCTTCTGTTGAAATATAGACTTACCAAATTGGAGTGACTTCATGGCCTCAATGTATTTGCGGTCCTGGGTTTCTTTGTCAGAGAGAGTATCAAGGGCAGCCTCTTCACTGTCATTACTGCTCTTCTCACACTCTGTAAATCAACGAAATAGCAAGTTTAGCAGGTAACAAACTAGTCTATGGCCCAACAAGTTTAGCAGGTAACAAACTAGTCTATGGCCCAACAAGGTTAGCAGGTAACAAACTAGATTGTATCCCAGCAAGTTTAGCGGGTAACAAACTAGTTAATGGCCCAGCAAGCTTAGTGGGTAAGAAACTAGTCTATGGCACAGCAAGGTTTGCAGGTAACAAACTAGCCTATGGCCCAGGTAAGCAGGTAACAAATTAGTCTATGGCCCAGCAAGGGTAGCGGGTAACAAACTAGGCTATAGCCCAGCAAGGTAAGCGGATGGCCCAGCAAGGTTAGCAGATAACAAACTGGCCTATGGCCCAGCAAGGTTAGCGGGTAACAAACTAGCCTATGGCCCAGCAAGGTTAGCGGGTAACAAACTAGCCTATGGCCCAGGTAAGCAGGTAACAAAGTAGTCTATGGCCCAGCAAGGTTAGCGGGTAACAAACTAGTCTATGGCCCAGCAAGGTTAGCGGGTAACAAACTAGTCTATGGCCCAGTAAGGTTAGCGGGTAACAAAGTGGTCTATGGCCTTGCAAGGTTAGCGGGTAACAAACTAGTCAATGGCCCTGCAAGGTTAGCAGGTAACAAGGTAGAATATGGCCAAGCAAGGTTAGCAGGTAAAAATTTATTGCTTTAAATGAAGCTTTAAATGCTTGTCACATTAATATATAATCTTAACAAGGTAATGTTTTACTATTAAAATCAATTGAAAGTGTCTGATCTCTATAATTGCGCTCCATTGTTCTGTATAGTTTAATATTTGTCTACTTTGTCCCGAATTACTGTTTGTATCCTAAAATGTAATCGTGTTTGTTTTGTATGTCTTGAGGGGGCAGATCGCCTCTAAAATTTGACAATTTTGTTTTGGTTGGTTCCTTGTCCCATATAAAGGAATATAAAGGAATAAACAAACTGTTAAATCTATTTTGTATTGTGATTACCTGTGGACTTTTGTAGTCTCTCTGTGGCCACCTTGACAATGTGAGCCGTCTCCTGAATGTTGGGTATAAGTAAAGCCAGACCTTCATTCTCTTCCTCATCACCAGACTGGCCATTCTTACCTTTGTTGGACCTGCACAGAAATAAATTTAATGTTTCAGCACTAGGAAATCTATCTCTAATCTACAGCTTGACTACATAAGATGTTTATCAAGTTAAAGACAATAGTTTGACTACATATGATGTTTACAAAGTTAAAGACCTAAAAGTTTTACTCACTTGAGTCGACTTGCATATGTGTCAACACACACTCTCATTTTATCAAGTAGTATGCCAACAGCTGCTGTAGAGTCGGTGTTATTCTCTTTGTCTAGGGGCAGTAGAAGAGGGACGAGTGACGGACACACAGCGATGCCCCGTAGTAGCTCTAGCAGTGAACGATACAGTGGGATGTGGCGTGCCATGTCCAGTACCGAGTCATTCCTGAGATATGAGGAGATCGCTGGCACCAAACAGGACTGGCTCAGTAACTCCGCAATACTTGAAGGCAAAAGCATCTTTTCTGATGGAGCAGTATAATCCAAATCCTCAAAATTTTCGGGAACTTCACCACCTGGATTCACGTAACTTGCTAACACCTGCAACATACCAAATGGGATTCATATATTAATTGAGAATAACTGAAAGATATTATGGCAAATTTTATATGCAATAGTTAAACATCAGTAAATTATGAGAACTTTAATAACTGTAGGAATATTACAGAAGAAACTTCAATCGTTCAAAATCAATATTCAAATAAACTATGATAATCATTACTTGATAACATGAACTTCTGTGATTGTGTTCTAGGTTACCTATAACTAAGATGGTACATTCTGGTATGTGATCTGTTTACCTGTAAGAGGCATGCCACATGCTCCTCCTCACTCTTTTGTCGAACTAGAGCCTGTTCTGCATCCCAGCTTGAGGTAGTTGAGCCTGTGCCGAAGCCTGTACCTTTGGCCCAGTACTGCTGAGACTTCTCCTCAGACGAGTGGCTCACAGAATTCACAGTTGGGGTGTTAGCTGTCTGCATGGCCGACAATATCATCTGGGCCTAACAATTTACGACATAACTTTGACTTCTCAATTCTCTAATAGGCCAGAATATTGAAGAATTTTCACAAGTTACAAAAACAGGCAATAAATATTCGAACAAGACATAGATTTACTGTATGTTGAAATTTTCTATTTGAACTAATGTTGGTTGTTATCCCCAAGAAGATTTTATTGAGATACCATGTGTGAATGGCAAGTATATTTATAGCATGACAGTATATGTATTTATAAACTTTCACATGAAATATTTTGTGTACTGCTACCTATTATTTCTGTACTGTTACCAAATTATAAAGGACTGATTACTTGTGATGTTTATCCGAATTAACATATCAACAAATGTAACAAGGTAAACGTTTTGCTTTTTGTATCTAAATTAACCACAAAAAGCTTTACCTCCTGCTGGAATCCTGGTACCGTCATCCTCGGGACATGGTGACTGAGAACTGACAAACAGGCCAGAATGAGGTGGATCACCCAGATCTCCAGTGACATACGCCTCAACAGAACTCCATCATCTGTCGTTAGAGGTGTGCTGTCGTACAGTGTCTTTAGCACCAGAAATGGTAAGGTTGGTAGGGAACCGGCAATGGCTGATGTCAGGATGTGACCTAACAATGTACAACACATTTACTCGTCACAGCAGTACAAAGAGGACATAAAATTACAGAATAGTTATCATAATTGACCTTTCAGGATGAAACACTAAATATAACTTATATACCACTCTTACTCATCACTATTATTTGCAATAAAAATATATTTATAACGGAACATTAAACACAAGTACATAATATATTGAGTGTTATACAGATGATCTGCCTTTACTTAGGATAAATCTCTTACCTCCATCTCCGTCATCTGTTACACCAAGAACCAGGCGTAGCAGACACTGGGCCTTCTTCCTCTCCTTCAGTAATACCTCCGCATAGCCTGGTAGTCTCAGGAACAGGCCGAAGGCCACCAGGGAATGTGGTGGGATAGATGGCATGGCCACTGAAGGGTTGGTGGCCCTGGACACTGCTGGGGCTGGAGATACTGGCTCATATAGCTGTAAATAACAAGTCATTGTTATTCATGTGATGTCATCATTTTCAAATGTAACACTCTTCTAAATAATAATGAGTCACTGAATCGAATATTATTACACTAATCATTTCTACTTTTTTTTTTTTTTTTTTTTTAACAGCACAAATATTTTACTCCCCAGCTGTGTATGATGTGTATATACATTTGTGGCATTGCAACAAATGTATATACACATCGGTAATTTGGTGAGAGCTGCCAGGGTTGGGGTGCCCTGGGGTCAACTCCTCGAACAATAATGTCCTCGCACAGGAGGGCTCTCGCACTGCATGCATCAATTTAAACAATAAATATAATTTTTAGAGCCATTATAGTTAAAGGGAAAAAAGGAAAAAAAATTAAGAAAACTACTTGTGTATTGAGTATTGTGTTAACATTATGATTTGGAATTTAATTGTTTCTACTTTTTACTAGGTCTGACAATGGAAAAGTAATCTTTTTTCTGCTTTTCAAAATTTACTACATATTACTACATATGAAATTTGAGAAAGATCCATTTCAGTACTTTCTGAAAAATAGTGGTAACAAACTTCAATTATGGCTTCCTGACAGCTGACAGCCATCTTGTTGACAGATCAGTCCAAAAATGCAATATGCACAACTAAGGTCCTAGGGGAACTTACATATAAAATTTCAGACAGATTTCTTCAGTACTTTCTGAGAAATAGCCGTAACAAACTCTAAACTATCAAAATCCAAGATGGTTGCCTGGTGGCCATCTTCGATTGGTCCCAAAATGCAATATGCACAACTAGGGTCCTAGGGAAACCTACATATGAAATTTGAGAAAGATCCCTTCAGCCATTTCTGAGAAATAGTGGTAATAAGAAATGTTCAAGGACGGAAGGACGGGCGGACTGACGAAAAGTGATTTGAATAGCCAACCATCTGATGCTAATAATGAATCTAAAATGTTTACAGTAATCACTTACCTCATAGAAGTCCTCTGGGAATGGTTCCACTGTAACCCAGTCCAGCATCTCATTGGCGTTGCAGATGATTTTGCTGCCGTAGTTGTTGGCCAGTAAGTCCTGTGTGGGGTGTCGGGATATCTCTGGGTATAGAAGTGGTAGGTGTTCAGCCAGCAGAGCTAGACCCCCTACACTGGCAAACACTTGTAGGGCTGTGGGGAAGGAGGACACAGACAACAGCGTTTCATCAGGGATAACGTCATCATCACTCTCTGTCCAGTCATCCGTGGGACTAACACCTACAAAACATGGAGAAAACTTAAAAGCAACTGTCAATAAATTTATCTGAAATATCACTGTATCTGAACAGATATTCCAAATTGCACAGGTGAATCAATATTTGTACTTACGAGCCTCTTGAACAGTGCTGTCTTTCTTCTTGGACTCAATTTTGACATTGAACTGAAGTACTGAGTGACCTTCCTGTTCTCCTCTCTGGTGTAAGATTTGTAGTAGCTGGGAAAGGGTCAGATCACCAGGTAGTGCTTTATCTGAAAAGGTTAAATATGGATAATCAAAAAGAATCTAAAGGCTTCATCTATTTCTACATATTAGGCAATTATAGAAGGATATTTTCAAATAGTTTTATTTTACATCATAACAACAACTTTGATGATAAAGAAAAATCAAATATCTAAGAATATTTTCCCCATCTATGACCTCGAACTTCTCAACAACCAAATCCAAGAAGTTCTTAACCCTAGTGACACATTGTTATGATCTTAAAAATTCAGCCATCAAAACTGGTCTCTATTGAAAGTGAATAAGAACAAGGAAGATAAATCCTTACTTGATACACAAATCATCATCCTTTATACAGATGACAATGGGACAAATGACTTACTTGGAAGTTTTTGGTGATATAGAGACATAGTTGGGTAAAAGAGCTGTGATGTGACTGCATCAGCTGTGTGTCGACCTCGTCTCGTCGGTGGCCTCGGAGGTAGAATAGATTTACTGGATTCAGGGCGATCATCCTTAGCTCTCTTATCCTTGGCAGCCTGACCTTTAGCTACAGAGCCAACATGACATGTCAGTTGATGCAAACAAAAGAATAATTTCTTATTATAATGATAGATTGATGAACCAGTAATTTCAAATTTTAATGTAATGAACATGTTTGGATAACATACCGACAGTTGTTATGTACTCAGCTATTTCTGTTGAACAAGTGCTGCTGAGCTCTCGCTTGGACTCATCAGATTTCTCAGCTGCTTTTTCCAAAAACTGCCCGGCCAAACCTGGGGCATCTGTAAAATTCATAAAGGATAACATGACAATCAATGCAAAAACTGAGAACGTTCTTGTCAAAGACTTCTAAGCAATTCTTGTTCTTTACATTGAAAAAAGAAATTGTTATATAAACAAAAAGTTCTTTTCATTGAAATTCTTATAAATGAGCAACAATGTCTGTCTTAATTGTTTGATGAAAAGTTACAAACTGAGAAAAGATAGAAAACTCACCAGACACCTTCTGAAGGAGGTCAGCACACGTGGTATGTAGACTGACCACCAACGTATGGTAGTTACGGCCTCCCGAGTATTTGGGATGTTCCACAGGATTAATGTTCTTGGTGTTGAGCTGTACGCGCTGATCTTGTTGCTGTGGCTGACTAAACTGAAGTGCCACCAATACCTTCTCATCCTCGAGTAGGGCTTGCAGAAATAGGCAGCGAGTAAACCCAGATAATGGGAAGTTGCTGCATACTTGACCTGTAGTAAGTTATTCAAGGATAGTATACAAGACAAGTTTAAAGGGATACTATCTGGTTTATGTATTTGAAACTAATTAAATATCTACAGTCTCCCAGAAGTATCTGTCACATAATTCAGAGGATATTCAGTGTTCTATGTAAGGCACACAGGAACTAGTGAGAACATATGTAGATCTAGAATTGTCTTTGAAATATTGATTTAAACAAACATTTTACACAGACAAACTATTCCATTACATAATATTCTGAAAACCTTCTCCGTTAAAGATGAAGCTTGCTTTACCTGTTTTGGAGGTGGAATTCTGCTCCTTAATCACTTCACAGAGCACCTTAGCAAATAGAAGCTGGTTAACAATGTGACAGGACGTCACCTGGGTGAAGAATCGCACGGCTGCAGTCTCTATAGATGTCCTGTCATCTAGAGACATTAACTGTGGTAAAAAAATATCATAAATGTGGTGCATTACATGACATGGAAATGTCACTTCTTTTCATAGAACAATTTTCAGCATATTCATCAATCCATATGATCCACTGATTTATTAAGTGTGGCCTAAGTAGTTTTATTTGTGCATGATCTTCAACTTGTAATAACTTTTTTAATTGAAGTCACAGTGAAAAATGTTATGCAAGAAAATTGTTTGTCAGATTCTGCTCTTAACATCTATGTAAGCTTTGATGACATAGGTTACTTCCATTTACCTGTACTGACAAGTAAATGTAATCAACAGGTAAGGACTAATGGTGAACTTGAAATAACTTCTAAAAATTAAATTATTCAACATTTTATAATATTCAAAACAACGATATTGAAGGTAAACACACAAAAAAGGAACATTTTTTTCCAGGTATAAAGTAATATTAGTTTATGCCAATTAAAGGTATTTTTCAAACACACATTACTGTTCACGATCTTGTTTTTGAATCTGTGTGTATATTTATTTGTCACAAGAAATAACCACTTAATATCTTCCTCAAATAACAGATTAAATGTAAATAAGTCATGGGGCTATGGGATTTTAGGGAGATCTTTATTCAGATCAGATGTCCCAGTAAATGGGGCTATCTAAATTGTCACTATCCCTCTCCCACCCCATCTCAACATCTGTAAGGAGGTCATGATCTTTTGGAGATTGCACCATCTCAAATTATTGATCTTTAACTAAATTGCCTTAAACAATACAAAACATGTTTTTGTAGCCCGCTAGTGATGCTGACTGACCTGGCTTTGTTATCAGTCTATATCTTGAAAGTACTACTTCAATCCCCCATAAATAACAAACGCAGAGAAGACCATGATTCTTCCTGTATTAGATAGTGATAAAACCAGATGTGTTCCGAGTATCATATTACAGATAACAGGAGGTACATTCATAGTGACTACAAAAACGGCATATGCTGCAGTTAGCAGACAAGGCCACTAAGGTGAAAATGGCATTTGTCGCGATAAGCATGATAAGGGTTAAAGGACTATTGTCGGATAATTCTAAGCCTTAAAACTTTTGGATCAATCACACAATCAGAAAATACTTAAGAACCAGCATGGCCTTACACTAGCTTTATATGAAGTCACACATAGTCCAAAGCAAAATTTGACTGATGTATCATAAGTATGCCAGTATTAGATAACAAAGGACACCAGCAAACAATGTGACAGGACATACCTCGATTCGGTGAGTGGAGTTTTTCCTGACAGCAGTTGCTTGAACAGGGGTGTTACACAACATAGTAAGAATGGCTGGCCAGAATATATTGCCCTCTACACCTCCTAACCAGTCCTTCATCAAAGGTTCTGATGATACCTCCGAGAAAAACTGCAGAACAGCAGCCACAATGTCTGCAGTCATCCACAGGTTATTGTCTGTAATAGACACATATCTAACATTGGTAATCACAACACAATATTATCAAGATTGAGTATCACTTTTATCCTTCGGCTGACTGGATGGAAAACTTCTATCATTAATACATCATTTGAAAACAAATTATCTTAATATCACTGTTAAGCATCCCACTCCAAGACATACCCACAACCCATTACACAACATATATTTCTTATTCTTTGTTAAAATTGACTCGGGTTTGATATTGTCACAATTACAAGGGATATTATTGAGGTCATGCCAATTCAATCCACGAAAAAAAAGGATTCTCAGACTTTTGTTAATAAATTGTCAATTACCTGTATCATTGCCATTGTCCCCATTGACCTTTGAACTTGAAGCATCATCATTTAATGTTTTGCTGGTGTCAGTAAGTCCTTCTAAATTTACAAATCCATCCGTGAGGTGTGACATCACTTTACTACAGAATTCAAACAATCCCTGAGCCAGAACAGCAGGAAATCCCGAGTCGAGTAACTGTTTGATGGCTACAGGTGATTTACAGGCCAGAGACAGGGTAGACAGGTGAGCTTCCTCTAACACGATGTGTCTGAACCCTGGGACGGGCATGTCCATCACAGGACTGTCTGCACCCTGACTCTGCTGTCTCTGTATACTGTTAGCCTCCTTAGAGTCGTCCGTTAGACACTCCTGGTGTAGATGTGATCCCCCGTCCTTACGATCGTCACACACCGACGCTGTCATGCTGATCTCACCATTCACTATCACACCCATCCAGGTGAGTAGCTGCGAGAAGTACTCCGGATTGATGTGACACACTGAACACAGTACATAGTTCACAGATTTCTTCAACGCTGAGTCGGACTTTAGTACTGTCGACCACTCGTACAACGCACTGTAATTACAGAGAGTAAATGTTGATATTATTGACCATTTGATAATATTATAATTGTAGATAAAGATTTCCAATTAAAATCTAAAGCAAATTATTTGTTTAATCATGGATACCGGGTATATCTTTTAAGATCCCAGAAACCTTTTAATTGCCCTTTAAAGGGATAAGCTCTGAAGGGGTTAGCTTAACGAAAAAGACATTGATTTACTTCACTATATAGATGAACCGCTACTTGTATTTGCATTCCACCTGACTCTGAGACCTTGACTTACCTGACTAGATTAACTGTTATGAGTTCCGACAGATTGTATTCCACCGGACTCTATGACCTTGACCTACCTGACTAGATTAAATGTTATGAGTTCCGACAGATTGTATTCCACCGGACTCTATGACCTTGACCTACCTGACTAGATTAACTGTTATGAGTTCGACCAGATGGATTCCACCGGACTCTCTATGACCTTGCCTAACCTGCTAGAATTACTTGTTATGAGTTCGACAGATTGTATTCCACGGACTCTATGACCTTGACCCTACCTGACTAGATCACACTGTTAATGCTCTAAGTTTGATTTATTTCCACCTGGACTCTGTGACCTTGACCTACCTGACTAGAATTAAATGTTATGAGCTCTAAACAGATTGTATTCCACCGACTCTGGACCTTGACCTACCTGACTAGATTAACTGTTATGAGCTCTAACAAGGTTGTATTCCACCTGACTCTGTGACCTTGACCTACCTGCACTAGATTAACTGTTATAGCTCTAACAGATTGTATTCCACCTGACTCTGTGACCTGGACTTACCTGACTAGATTAACTGTTATGAGCTCTGAAGATTGTATTCCACCTGACTCTGTGACCTGGACTTACCTGACTAGATTAACTGTTATGAGCTCTGACAGATTGTATTCCACCTGACTCTGTGACCCTTGACTTACCTGACTAGATTAACTGTTATGAGCTTTAACAGATTGTAATTCTACCTGACTCTTGTGACCTTGACTTACCTGACTAGATTAACTGTTATAAGCTCTGACAGGTTGTATTCCGACCTGGCCTCGTGACTGTACCACAGGACTGAAGCCACACATTGGATGTGTGATGGGCTGGACTAGGCATCTTGTGCGATGAGCCTCGGCTGTAGGCTTCTGTAGGGAACATCGAGTTCCTCTGTACTCGGGCGCTGTCCCTCTCAGCAGTCCAGTAAGGCCTTCTACTCTGTCAGTAAAAAACTGATTATACTTCAATATGTACACTGACATACTCAGTTTTATCAAAAGTTTACATAGTTCCAAGTTTTTCAAAAATGAAAGTGTTCAATATTCATCAATGACTGGAATTATCATCATAATTGCAAAAAATTGAGAACAGACAGCAGTCGTTTTAAATTCCTTTCCAACATTATTCCGCTATGAATAATTGTTAATCAGAAGTTAACGAAATCGTAATAGTAATTGACAATGTGATACCTGTGCTTGTACCAAATCCTGGACTGTACTAAGCTGGTAGAGAGTAACTCTACTGTGGAGTCATTTGGCTAACCCGCTCACTTTACCTAGGTATGGGTGCTATACCTATGATAAAATAGTACACCATTTATATTACCTATAACAAATAGTACACCATTAATGATTATACCTATAAAACAAATAGTACCGATTAATGATTTATACCTATAAACAAATAGTAAACATTAATGAATTATACCTATTAAAACAAATAGTACAACATTAATGATTATAACATTATAAAAAATTGTACTACCATTAATTGATGTTATAACCTATAAACAAATAGTTACACCATTAATGATTTATATCTATAACAACAAATAGTACACCATTAATGATTTATTTCTATAACAAAAATAGTACACCAATTAATGATTTATATTCGTATAAACAAAATAGTACACACCGATTAATATAATGAAAACAATATAGTACATTTAATTATAACCTATAACCATAATAGTACCAATTGAATGTGTATACCCTATAAACAAATAGTTCTTTCGAACCTACGTGAATCGTGGCTGGTCCAGGGCAATACACTCATGTCGCTGCTCGGCTTGTTTTGCATGACTACCCATGGCAATAACGCCTGTGAGCGATCTCGCCAGTGACGTCAACAAATCTTCTATTACCTCATAGGTAGAAATTTAAACATTTTTTTTCACAAATTATGACTGGTTTTAACTTAAAAGAGTGCACACTGATGAAATTTTGTTTTGGAGAAATCAACCATACAATTTTCATGTATGGAAAATTGATCCAGTCGTGGATTTCTTCGATTATTTCAAAATGGCTGGATGTATTTAGTTGTAAAATCTTAATAAACGTCGACGGTATGAAGAAAAATACTCTTTATCATAAAGTGGATATGAAGTGATTAGGGATTTTTATCTATGTGATTTTTATTCTTTTTTTTAAATTTGTTTTTGACCCTGCGCTCTCTTATTCCTTTTATCGTTTTGTGAACCTCGGTAATATCCCTATCGCTTCACATATGAAGATTATGACTCCCGAAGTACATCGGATATGTTATTATAACATATCATAAATTATATATCATAGTCAGCCATAGTTTTAACCTATAACGCGTAAATAGTGCCCTTGAATCCTTTCTATATATCCATAGTCAATTTGAAAAGATTTTATATCTATTATTGTCACCATTAATGATTCATTTTTACTATCAATACTAAAATATGATCTTACTATGATAAAATATGGTACACCCATTAAATTATTTATACCTATAAACAAATAGTACAACTATGAATGATCTGATATATCTATATAAACAAATTTAGTAGCACCATAATGATTATCTCCTATAACTAACATAGTACATCCCTTAATGATTTTATATTCTATAAAACAAATAGTACACCATTTTAAGACTTTAACCTTTCATGGATAAACATAGTACCACTAACTGATACATAAATTCAAATAGTCAGCATTATGTTATAAAGAGTATGTACCATAATAATTGTATTACCTATAAACAAATATACAACCATTAATGATTATAATCTATGTAAAAGCATTAATGATATACTAACACATCTACATTAATGATTTATACCTACCAAATATACACCATTAATGAGTTTATATCTTAAACAAATTAGACACCATAATGATTTATACAATATAGAATAACCCATCGGAAAATAGTACAGCATTAATGATTTATACCTATAAACTATATAGGTATATTCAATGATTTATACCTATAACATGTACATAGTAACATAAAATAGATACACCATTGAATGTTGTATCTTAAAATATCCCTATTTTATATAAAAAATAGTTACAAACCCTTGCTAAACGCTTTATTTGATTTTTTGTAATTATAAAACCCTTATTAAAAAACAAAATAGTACATACATTAGATGATTGATAGCTCTATAAACAAATAGTACAACATAATGATTTATATCTATAAACAAATAGTACACCATATATGATTAATCATAATAAAACAAATAGTACAACCATTAATGATTTTACTCCTATAAATCCAATAGTAACATCTAATTATGAAATACTTTGAGATATTACTAATTAACACAAATTAGTCACAATTAATGATTGGTACCCTATAAACAATACTAACAACTTTAAATTGATTTATTTATGAAAACAAAAGTACTACATACATTAATGATTATACCTATAACCAAATAGGATACAACATTTTAATGATTTTACTATACAAACAAATAGTACTAACATTTAATAGATTTATATATATAAACAAATAGTAACACATGATTAATGACACTTTAATAATATTGTTACTACGCCATGAATGTTTCAGTTAAACAAATTTAGTAGCACCATTAAGATTTATATCTATAAACAAGATAGTACATGTTTACCAACAACACATTTATGATTTATACCTATATAAAATAGTACACATTATGATAAGGTCAATTATACTAAACAAATACGTATCACCATTAATATTGCATTTAGTAACGTATAAAACTATAATAGTAACAACATTAATGATTTATACCTAATAAACAAATACGTACACACATTAATGATATATATACTATAGAACAATATACCACACATTAATGATTTATCTATAAACATGACCCTATATTATACATAACATAATAGTAATCACATTAATGATTCTTATATTCAATAAACCAAATTATTTACACAGATTATAATCTCATAGTTATCCTATAAACAAATAGTACACCATTAATGATTTATACCTATAAACAAATAGTACACCATTAATGATTTATACCTATAAACAAATACTACAACATTAATGATTTATACCTATGATAAAATAGTACACCATTAATGATTTATACCTATAAACAAATAGTACACCATTAATGATTTATACCTATAAACAAATAGTTCACTATTAATGATTTATACCTATAAACAAATAGTACACGATTAATGATTTATACCTATAAACAAATAGTACACCATTAATGATTTATACCTATAAACAAATAGTACACCATTAATGATTGATATCTATAAACAAATAGTACACCATTAATGATTTATACCAATAAACAAATAGTACAACATTAATGATTTATATCTATAAACAAATAGTACACCATTAATGATTGATATCTATAAATAAATAGTACAACATTAATGATTTATATCTATAAACAAATAGTACACCATTAATGATTTATACCTATAAACAAATAGTACACTATTAATGATTTATATCTATAAACAAATAGTACACCATTAATGATTGATATCTATAATCAAACAGTACACCATTGATGATTTATACCTATAAACACATACCACAACATTAATGATTTATACCTATAAACAAATACTACAACATTAATGATTTATACCTATAAACAAATAGTACACCATTTATGATTTATACCTATAAACAAATACTACAACATTAATGATTTATACCTATAAACAAATACTACAACATTAATGATTGATACCTATAATCAAATAGTACACCATTAATGATAAGTTTTTTTTTTTTAACCAGTAAATTCTCTTTAATATTACATTAGAATTTTCACCTAAACTAGAAGTCAGTCAGTGTCAGTGATTTTATAAATTTTACTTTTTAATCTATGGAGATTATTTCATCAAACCTATGAATTCAGAAGATTTTTGAAATTTTAGCCATTTTGACCCATTTTGGCCCCGCCTCTCTGGTCCCTTGGGATCAGCCAGGACCAATATGGATATGGTGTTAAAATGTTATTTCAGGCTAATAATTCTAACCAAGTTTGACTCATTTCCTATTAAAACTAAGCAAATAATGTTCATAAATGTGTTTTTCCTATATAGACTTTAGTAAATTTGACCCCCTCCCCAGAGGAAAATCTGAGATCCCAAGGAGATGAAATTCACAATTTTTGTAAAGGGCTTTAAGACCTTCCAATCTATGAAGAGTATTTGGTTCCATCAAATCTGTGAATTCAGAAGAAGATTTTTGAAGTTTTAGCCTATTTGACCCTTTTTGACCCTGCCCCAACATTTGACTCATTGCCTTTTACAAATGACCAAATAATGCTCAAAAATGTGTTTTCCCTATATAAACTATAGTAAACTTAACCCCCTCCCCAAGGGGAAACCTGAGACCCCAGGGTCATATAATTCACAATTTTTGTAAAGGACCTTTAGACCTTTCTATTTGTGAAGAGTATTTGATTCCATCACATCTATGAGTGGAGAAGAAGATTTTTGAAATTATAGTCAATTTTACCCCTTTTGGCCATAATTCACAATTTTGATTGGCCTTATGCCTTCGAAGGTTTGCACAAAATTTCATTGAATTTGCTTCCACGGTTTTTGAGAAGAAGTCGAAAATGTAAATTGTTTACGGACATATGACGGACGACAACGGACAAAAGGCGATTAGAATAGGTCACTTGAGACTTCATCTCAGGTGACCTAAAAACACAGGTAAATGCTTGCTAGACTCTCACATTGAAATACAATAAACAAGTTGAAGTTGGTGAATTACCCGAGTTAGCATCAGCTTGACCCATGGGACTCCTGAGGATGTTGTCGATGAGAGCCAAGCCCATTGAGATGGAGTGTAGCCCTAGGTTGAGGAGTACATTCTCTATGTTAGGAGCGTACACGTTAGACATAGGAGAGACTAGGAGAGCTGAACATGTGTGAAGGAGGTTGGGAGTACTGGCAGCAGCGGCAGCCACTTGGTTCTCTACTTCCTTGTGGGCCGTCATACAGTGGTGTAGCAGGCGGATCCATCGTACACTGAAACAAATACAATGTAGGTTGCTGAAGATTTTATATTAATTTGTTGATCAAGTATCTACTGTGAAATCATTAATTTTCGTGGATTTCGTTTTTTGACCAAAGTCAACGAATTTACATCCCCACGAAAATATATATACCTATACCAATGTCATGTAAGTTTATGCGTTCATACATTGTAGGATGATTAGTACCTCACTACATGTACATAAAATCTATTTCGGGGACAAGCATGACAAGTTCAAAGTTTGAAAATATTGTTCAAACAAAGATAGTTTGTACCACATGTATCAACAAATAATTGATTAAGTATATCATGAATCTATCAATGTGACACGATAATTGTTTGTTGGACACATCTGTATAAACACTGGCTGAGTACCGACTCTAGCTTGTGATTGTAACTGTGTTGTGTGGTAGAGCTTAGTTCCGGTTGAGCGATCACACAGTACAGGTGACAGTGTCGACTATGTATTTTTAACAGTGATGTGTAAATAAGGTCTCCTCCACGAATTTAAGTGCCAACGAAATTGTAAAATTTTAAAATCCACGAAAATTGAGCCCAATGAAAATAAATGATTTCACAGTTTTACACAGACTTCAGAAGAAAGTAAAATGTTTAGTTAGAGAAATCAGTACCTGGATCTGGATACAAAGTCCTCTGTAGGCATGAAAATATTCTGTGGAGCATTGCCAGTGTCCCCGAAGGCACTGTAGCCGACCAGCTGGATCTGTGATAAACCAATAGTCATAGAATCCCGCGCTTTGTGTAGACGAATGGTAACACTGGTAGCCACCTCTGGTCGCTGTAACTGGAGCTTGATAAAGGCCAGACTACTGGTCATCAGCGGCTGACAAAGTGGTGTAGTGGTCACTCCATCGTGGCTGATCTCCAGGGACACAAATGCCGGACATGCTGGAAAATATGTACATCAAATTTTATCAACTGAGAAATAACTCTTCTTTCCCAAGACCTTCTGGAAAGTTGTACAGCATCGCTTTAGTAAGTGTAAAGAACAAGCAATGTATAACACTCCTGAGACATTATAACTAGCCAATTTTCAAAATACACACTGGTTTTTTTTATAAATCCATATATCGAATTGAGTTACCAATCAAATAAGTGATTCTCATCTGAGCATTTTAACAAGTGACAGACTGGAAATGAACACATCCCCAATGTTATTACTGTAACTGTGTCTGAAACAGACAGTGGGTACTTACTGGTCAGAGAGGCACTGTGAGGCTGTATCTGGACTTCCTTCAGTAAGATAGCAAAAGGTAACTGTACAGTGAGGTCGACCCAGGCCTCGTCAGGGTAGAAGTGGTAGGACCAGGCCGCGGATCGTGCTCGCCGATGTGTCTGTGCGGCCTGTATAAGGACGTCTGCTGGGCTGGCAGTGGGACTACTGGAACTGATAGATCCTATAACACAACATTAGAGAGGTTAATCAGTGTTGTCAGGGGTTGGTAAAACAGCTTAACTATGTGCTGACATCAGCTATCCACAGTCTCTTTTTACTAGCTAAAACAGCCTCTTTTTAATGCAAATAATACGGTAGACCAACATATATACCAATGTCTGATCTCTAAATTTTCCCTAAATATTCGTTTTCCAAGAGGTAATGTGAATTACCTAAATTTGTTAATAACCTGTCAAGTACATGTCTAATACATTTGTTGAACTGCCAATACTGTGAGATAAAGTGAAAACTTATATTCCTTTGGACTAAAACTTAATTCAATAATAACATCGCTTCATAAAGTACCTAAAGGAGCAAAGTTCTGTAATCCGTCTGGCGATTCTGTTTCGCCCGTAGTCTTCTTTTCCATCATCTTGGTTCTGCCATTGAGATTCTGCATGATTGTCGAGATGAGACTAGGCGATGTGTTGATGATTCTACAGTTACAGCTTACTAAGTTACGACACACAACTTCCACTCCACCTGCAGACAACAACAAATTAATGAACCAATACCTAATAATGAAAATGATAACCTACTAAGTAACATAAAAATTAATATTCATTAGTGTTGGAAATCGGTTGAAATTTTATTGTCAATCATCAGTTTTGTGTAACCAATTGATGATCAATTAAAATTGGTTACATTTTTCTTTGGTCCAACTAAAGACCGCATATGTTTTCTAGGAAAATTGTACAAACTTTCTTTTACAGGTGTTGTCATGTTCTCAGGTCGCTTATGTTTTCACAATTAAAATCATACTCCTCTGAGCGTTTACATTACTACGTAGTGCTTATGCGCTCTTAAATTTGTTGAGACGCTTGATATTTGAAATGATATGAGAGGCAACACAAACAAGTGATTGTGTTTTACTGATCGGCTATTTATACACATTTGTTTATCATGACGTCGGACAATTCTGACGAAACTCGATTACAGATATCGTACTTAATGTACTGACAGAAAAGAAAATTTTGGTGTCATATAACAATTATCATAACCCAAACTTCTAATCAAAAGTTTGATTACTAATATTCATCTGGCAAAATATGTGGTTTTTGTAAAGGTAGATGATATGAAAAATATACATGTAAAAAATCTTTTCCAGGCACATCCAAAAACTGAAGAAATAATTCCGCTTACCCATATCTAAGAATATATGAATTGCACGTGAGTTGTCGAGGACTTTCAGCATGAACCAGAGCAGGGGTTCCGACAGTCTACAGAGAGAAGGTGTTGAAGCCATCCCCATGTAGGAGCCAGACATGTAATAGAAGAGAGATTCCAGAACAAGCTTCTGGTCAGAACAATGTGATGACAGGGTGCGGAGTATTTGGTAGATACCGTCTCCCACAGAGATAGGGTTACTGGCAGTGAATGTATCCTGCATATGACTAGACACACCACGACTGGCCAGGATCATAGCCATAGTGTTACTGTTACAGTAGCTCAGGGCCTCCAGTAAATTACACATTATCTTTCTGTGGCTCAGTATAATGTCTGCCACATACGTGTTGTTGGGTTCCGGAGGAGCATGTAGATTTTCGGTTTTTTGTTCGTCCGTTTGCTGACATTTCTCCTCGTCTGACAACATGAAAGCAGACGTAGGAGTGGAGGTGGCTAGGGCAGACATGTTGATGGTGGGAGTGTGTGGCTCCGAGCCATTCTCCAGCACCACGGACGACAAGCGACTTGTCCGTGGTCCATAGCGGATCTGTATCAGACTGTTGATGAGCCGTAGTAAACTACACATTAACGAGTCTCTAGAAGCATCGCCAGGTGATGAACGGGAGTCAGCTCCCCTTAACAGACTCGCAAACAGTCCACCAAAACAGGACCTGGCGTTGATGTTGTTCTCTGAGGAGCTGCGACAGCTAATACGTTCCTGACACAGTATGTGTTGGTGCACAAGACTACTGATTGATTCAATCACACTCAAGGCATTGCCAACCTCAATGTTCTCATACGACATGTCAAGGATGAAAGACAAGAATTTACACTGTGCATCTAGTGGTCCTAGTCCAGAGTGGAAGGCACCTCTGTAATGATAAAAGATAGCGATGTGATTTATCACGTAAATAAACATGTGTCCTTACAAATGAAATTAAGGTCAAAATTCATCAATGAGCAAATTGTCAGAATAGTGTGGTTTAAATATTTCATATTTACATTACCACAGCACAGTACCTATATGTTACTACTGAGCCCAATGTATGATATTTTCCAGTATTTACATTGGCAGTTAGGCTCTGGTGTACTAATACCACAATTAGAGTCCCAAAGGTCAAGAAAAGGCTGGGTATTACGGCAGTATGATAATTCACTGAAGATTATAACATATTCTGAAAATTGATCAATACAGAAACATATTCTTATGAAAATATTTGAAATGGATTGAAATGCTGTATGTATCATTGTGTATCCTGTTTTATCAATGGAACTATTTCATCTACTGTTATTGTTTAGTCGGTTGCCCCTGCCAACACACAGGAAGTTGCAAGGACTCAACTCTTTCCCTCCAAATAGTTGGCTGTTCCATCAAATAATATTTTTCACTATACAAACGTATAACTTTTATTTTCATACTTTTTTTGCACCCATTTTCTTTTTATAGCAAGAACGACTATGTAAATGTAAATATAAGCATTAGTTGTCATATTTTTGACATGCATTAGTGTGTAACATTCATTGGGTGCTCTAGCATATCTATCATTGTGCTTTAATGCAACCTTACCTTTCAGCACAGAGAGTATACACCAATGTCAGCATCAACTCCTTCAGGTTTTTGAGATTATCCGCTGAACATTTCACTAAAAGCCTCAGTAAAAACTCATAAAAACTTTTGGTAGCTGAAGGTCCAACCTGGAAGAAAAGAACAATTAGATTCATACACTAGCTGATATAATGTCATAATGATACCTAAAATTTACATTAATTCATAATGACAAAGACGCTTTTATCTAAAACTAGAATCTTCACAGCATGTGACCTAGGTTTACTAACCTGTGAAAACTGGGCAGCTGATGCGATGGGTCCATACTCTGAGGTCCCAGACAGGAATCTAGTGATGACTGCCATCAGATTACGTTCAGCCAACATGGGAATGACCATGGATTGTTCAGGCCCCAGGGGATGGAGGCGGGTCTTCTGATTTGCCAACAGCGTGAGCGATTGGAAAACAAGTACCCATGTACACACTGGCAAGCTTGGTGTGGCATTCACCAGGGCAAGCATGTTAGCCATCGAGGTAGCACTTAATGGGATCAGTGGGGTCCTACTGGGGTCAAAGGCCAATTGAGAAGTGTTTCCTTCTGAACCACCCTCACCATTCAAGGTGAGCCACAGCTGGAGTAGAGCATCCAGGTTTGTATGTTGGGGAATTAGATTATTAAACAGATGAGCATAACACTGACTCAACATCGCTGATGATGAATTCTACAAAAAAAAGATTAAAATTAAATTCAGAATTACATTTTTCATATTTCATACATTTCAAATAGCCTTAAAAACTGATATTAACATCATAATACATATCACATTTAACCAGATATTATCATGTTCCATTGAGTAAAACTAAGACTTACCTCTGGTACATTAGCTCTACTTTCAGACAGGTCGTCATCAGTAGTAGAGGGGGTACTTTGTTGTTCTACGCTGACACCACGAGAGGGAGGCACAGGTAAAGAGGAAGAGAAGGCCTGCTGTACATTTTCCGTGTGTAAGGACAGCATGGTCTGTAATAGACAGTGTCTCTAGTGTATACTAACTACTGAGTTAAATATAGTGGTGGTAATAGACAGTGTCTCTAGTGTATACTAACTACTGAGTTAAATGTAGTGGTGGTTATAGACAGTGTCTCCAGTGTATACTAACTACTGAGTTAAATGTAGTGGTGGTAATAGACAGTGTTTCTAGTGTATACTCACTACTGAGTTAAATGTAGTGGTGGTAATAGACAGTGTCTTTAGTGTATACTAACTACTGAGTTAAATGTAGTGGTGGTAATAGACAGTGTCTCTAGTGTATACTAACTACTGAGTTAAATGTAATGGTGGTAGTAGACAGTGTCTCTAGTGTATACTAACTACTGAGTTAAATGCAGCGGTGGTAATAGACAGTGTCTCTAGTGTATACTAACTACTGAGTTAAATGTAGTGGTGGTAATAGACAGTGTCTCTAGTGTATACTAACTACTGAGTTAAATGTAGTGGTGGTAATAGACAGTGTCTCTAGTGTATACTAACTACTGAGTTAAATGTAGTGGTGGTAATAGACAGTGTCTCTAGTGTATACTAACTACTGAGTTAAATGTAGTGGTGGTAATAGACAGTGTCTCTAGTGTATACTAACTACTGAGTTAAATGTAGTGGTGGTAATAGACAGTGTCTCTAGTGTATACTAACTACTGAGTTAAATGTAGTGGTGGTAATAGACAGTGTCTCTAGTGTATACTAACTACTGAGTTAAATGTAGTGGTGGTAATAGACAGTGTCTCTAGTGTATACTAACTACTGAGTTAAATGTAGTGGTGGTAATAGACAGTGTCTCTAGTGTATACTAACTACTGAGTTAAATGTAGTGGTGGTAATAGACAGTGTCTCTAGTGTATACTAACTACTGAGTTAAATGTAGTGGTGGTAATAGACAGTGTCTCTAGTGTATACTAACTACTGAGTTAAATGTAGTGGTGGTAATAGACAGTGTCTCTAGTGTATACTAACTACTGAGTTAAATGTAGTGGTGGTAATAGACAGTGTCTCTAGTGTATACTAACTACTGAGTTAAATGTAGTGGTGGTAATAGACAGTGTCTCTAGTGTATACTAACTACTGAGTTAAATGTAGTGGTGGTAATAGACAGTGTCTCTAGTGTATACTAACTACTGAGTTAAATGTAGTGGTGGTAATAGACAGTGTCTCTAGTGTATACTAACTACTGAGTTAAATGTAGTGGTGGTAATAGACAGTGTCTCTAGTGTATACTAACTACTGAGTTAAATGTAGTGGTGGTAATAGACAGTGTCTCTAGTGTATACTAACTACTGAGTTAAATGTAGTGGTGGTAATAGACAGTGTCTCTAGTGTATACTAACTACTGAGTTAAATGTAGTGGTGGTAATAGACAGTGTCTCTAGTGTATACTAACTACTGAGTTAAATGTAGTGGTGGTAATAGACAGTGTCTCTAGTGTATACTAACTACTGAGTTAAATGTAGTGGTGGTAATAGACAGTGTCTCTAGTGTATACTAACTACTGAGTTAAATGTAGTGGTGGTAATAGACAGTGTCTCTAGTGTATACTAACTACTGAGTTAAATGTAGTGGTGGTAATAGACAGTGTCTCTAGTGTATACTAACTACTGAGTTAAATGTAGTGGTGGTAATAGACAGTGTCTCTAGTGTATACTAACTACTGAGTTAAATGTAGTGGTGGTAATAGACAGTGTCTCTAGTGTATACTAACTACTGAGTTAAATGTAGTGGTGGTAATAGACAGTGTCTCTAGTGTATACTAACTACTGAGTTAAATGTAGTGGTGGTAATAGACAGTGTCTCTAGTGTATACTAACTACTGAGTTAAATGTAGTGGTGGTAATAGACAGTGTCTCTAGTGTATACTAACTACTGAGTTAAATGTAGTGGTGGTAATAGACAGTGTCTCTAGTGTATACTAACTACTGAGTTAAATGTAGTGGTGGTAATAGACAGTGTCTCTAGTGTATACTAACTACTGAGTTAAATGTAGTGGTGGTAATAGACAGTGTCTCTAGTGTATACTAACTACTGAGTTAAATGTAGTGGTGGTAATAGACAGTGTCTCTAGTGTATACTAACTACTGAGTTAAATGTAGTGGTGGTAATAGACAGTGTCTCTAGTGTATACTAACTACTGAGTTAAATGTAGTGGTGGTAATAGACAGTGTCTCTAGTGTATACTAACTACTGAGTTAAATGTAGTGGTGGTAATAGACAGTGTCTCTAGTGTATACTAACTACTGAGTTAAATGTAGTGGTGGTAATAGACAGTGTCTCTAGTGTATACTAACTACTGAGTTAAATGTAGTGGTGGTAATAGACAGTGTCTCTAGTGTATACTAACTACTGAGTTAAATGTAGTGGTGGTAATAGACAGTGTCTCTAGTGTATACTAACTACTGAGTTAAATGTAGTGGTGGTAATAGACAGTGTCTCTAGTGTATACTAACTACTGAGTTAAATGTAGTGGTGGTAATAGACAGTGTCTCTAGTGTATACTAACTACTGAGTTAAATGTAGTGGTGGTAATAGACAGTGTCTCTAGTGTATACTAACTACTGAGTTAAATGTAGTGGTGGTAATAGACAGTGTCTCTAGTGTATACTAACTACTGAGTTAAATGTAGTGGTGGTAATAGACAGTGTCTCTAGTGTATACTAACTACTGAGTTAAATGTAGTGGTGGTAATAGACAGTGTCTCTAGTGTATACTAACTACTGAGTTAAATATGGTGGTAATAGACAGTGTCTCTAGTGTATACTAACTACTGGGTTAAATGTAGTGGTGGTAATAGACAGTGTCTCTAGTGTATACTAACTACTGAGTTAAATGTAGTGGTGGTAATAGACAGTGTCTGTAGTGTATTCTAACTACTGAGTTAAATGCAGTGGTGGTAATTGACAGTGTCTCTAGTGTATACTAACTACTGAGTTAAATGTAGTGGTGGTAATAGACAGTGTCTCTAGTGTATACTCACTACTTTTTTTTTTAAATGCAGTGGTGGTAATAGACAGTGTCTCTAGTGTACACTCACTACTTAGTTAAATGTAGTGGTGGTAATAGACAGTGTCTCTTGTGTAAAATAACTACTGAGTTAAAGGATTTGTGCAGCCAAATTTTTTTTTTTGATAATACGTCAGGATATTGCTTTGGATGAATGAAAAATTAGGTCCCACCCATTGAATCGCCTAGCTTTTAGCGCTATCGGTTGGTTTTGGTCGTGATTTACGGGTAGTGTCGACTATGGTTCAGGGATAATGAGCTAGCCGGTCACATGGTCTTGTGATGTCACTGTAGTCCGCGGCTACACAAGAAGCATAGTACTATACATCTATACAGCACATAAACGTATATGTTAGATCTACAATTTGAGATTTTTGAGTAAATGGTTATTCTAGCTTTATGATATAGATATTTTCAGTTTCAAAACATTCCATTTACACCATTTCAAACATTCAAACAAGCATATATCTAACTTTAGATTAGATAATCAGTCCAATTTGACAGCGATATCAAAATGATGTTCGGATCAGTCTGGACTGAGATTTAGATAGCATATTATGTAAATTTCTGTGTAATAAAAAAACATTATAATCTAACACTATCTTTTTACGAGTAAAATCCAAAATTTAGCATGAATATATCTAGAATCCGTGTTTTTATTTCAAACTTCTGCTTTAACGATGCAAACACGGCACAGTTTTTGAGTAAAAATAAAATGTGGACGGTTATCAGTTATGTGATATTGGAGTAACAGTACCAATCTTATACTGAAAATTACATGTATATCTATATTGTTGCCTTTGAAACTTTATCCATAACGTTTACTAAAAAGCAGAAATACATCAATGATATTTCTGATATATGTTTCTAAATTACAGTATAAGTGTAGATTTAAATTCATTATTTCAAAATTATACTACATCCTTAAAATAGTATATTCATTGTCGATCCTTTTGTATATCATACCAAGATTTAATAGAATGATATGAACATTTATCGTATAATCCAAAAAGTAACAACATAGTGTTCAAATGAAAAATGAAATCTATATATCATATATGTATACAGGCATTATAAATAGACATAATATCTTGTATCTTTTTAAAAATACACTTAGTGATATTTGAATAAGTATATTTGAATAAGTATATTTATATATAAGTATACCGGTAATGTTGTAACCCTTCTTGTACATACATGCTTGGAATTTTTACCAATACGTTAGAAATTACGGATGATTGCTATATACCACGATCCCATAATTACAGTACTAGACTGGAATAATTTTCAATGTTAAACCTTTAGTTGAAATAGTTCTTGGAACCATTTTTATTTCTGAATAAGTCAATTTCCATTATTGTTTTACCTGTGTACGACATATATATATATCTGTAATATATATTCCTAGGTATGATCAGGGATATTTTATTTCCATTTGCTTTTACATATTCATTTTAAAAAAAGGAGCTAGATCGAGGTGACAATAAAAACCCCAGAGCATAGATGTATGAGGTTTCCATAATTCAAATCACAATCCAATTAGCGGATGTCCTAACCTGGTTGTCAGTAAGACAATAGCAATTACCCGATATAGTCCTCCGAATAGCAAATTGCCCGCGGCCAGGTAATTACAGGTGAGTTCGATGAATGGCGTTGTGTACAGGTAAACAACATCCTGGTCTTGGTATTACATAACCATCAAACCAAAGGCATGGCTAATTATATATCTATATCGGTGTATCTATTCGTCTGAAAAATGTAGTTTGTTTTGCTTTATATCTCAATATTTTGATTTTTTATAATATCAAAAATAAATTCTTTCTACCACATGTTGAAACGTTTTACGGTATTGTAATAAATGTATCTCAATATATTCGGTTAACAACACACAACACAATGTTTGTAATGATCAATCATCGGTGTGTACGTACGTCAGGCATCATATCCTTGATGCTTTAATCAAGGATTTCTTAAATTGTTACGTAAAATTTCATTTTAGAGTCACAAACTTTGCAATTCATAATGTATCAAAGATAGACTTACAGACTACAGGAAAATATTATCTAATTAAAGCTTATTCATTGCTGAACTCCTCGACACAAAATCCGAAACTTTTATTTTTGTGTGGATTATGAAGATACCTGCTATTTGAGCATAAATTAGAGTATTTGAAACATCACGGAGAGGTTTCTACACATGCTAATAAAGCCATTTCCAGCATAAACTGAAATTATCATTTTTGACTGCACAAATCCTTTAAATGTAGTGGTGGTGGTAAAATTTTGTGATTTACTGTTTGGAAATTATTCACAGGGAATTTTTTTCCCCGAATCTTTTTGTAGCCTTTGAAAGCGTCATTTACTGACAGTTTCGGGAGGTATCAAATTTAGCATATTTGGGTGAATCTGCGAATTTAGTGCAACTAAAGCCCCGCAAATATTAGTAATTATACAGTAATGTCATGATTACATGTTCTCTACTATTTTGTCTTATTAACTAAAGATGAATTGGAGCAAATGTTCATACCTGTAAACGATCCTGTTTCAATATAAAATCAAGATAGAATCATTGGTATAAGATGGGATAGGACTAATGTAGGTAACACTATATATGTAGGAGCATATAAACAGATCTGTTTGAGAGCTGACCTTGAGTCTGATTTCAGCATGTGTTTCCAGTCCAAACTCTAGCCTGGCGTCCATGGCTGTAGACATTCCCTGGACAATAGCCATCACACTAGAGCGTAGACTTCCGGGGTAAGCAGATATCGTGGAGCCGAGGAGTGACGGCATCTGTTGAAGAGTGGTGCCAGTATTCGACAGCGTTTTGTCTCCTTTTGTCATCTCAGCCATTTGTTTATTTTGACCTATTAGCTTCTGAACCATTAATTTTTCCACCTTTTCCATCTCTGCAGAAAACACTCTAAAACACAGAAAATCATAATTAATAAAGAAATTTCTGAAATAACTTCTATTATACTATTATTCTATTATTCTTAGACTCTGTAAATACGAACTCGAAGGGACTGAGATAAAACTTCGAGTTATCCGAGTGTTCGAATTAAGCGAGTTCTCAAGTCTACTGACAATCTCTTTACTTAGTCTGTATATAGATCTACTAGTTCCATGTCGTAAAACGATGTAAGCAAGGGAGATGTTAAAATCGTCGATGGTGGTTGCAAAATTAAAACAACAAGAGGCCCAGAGGGCCTGTATCGCTCACCTGGTTTGTAATGCCAAGTTATGTTCTGAATACAGGTTCATTGTTTCTTTTCTTAAGGAATTGAAATATTTACCTTTGTTTCCCCTATCAGGCCTCGCCCCTCCTGCTCCTGGGGGTGTCAGAGCCAAAATTTATAAAAACTCTGTAACTCTTCCCCCAAAGATGTTTCAGGCCAAATTTGGTTATAATCCATGTAGAACTCTATGACTAGTAGCTATTTAAAGGATTTCCCCTATTTGGCCTCGCCCCTCCTACCCCCAGAGGGTCAGAGCAAAAATTTATACAAATCCATTCCCCTTCTCCCAAGGATGCTTCTGGCCAAATTTGGTTACAATCGATGTAAAACTCTATGACAAGTAGCGATTTAAAGTAAATGTTGACAGACAGATAGACGGACGACGGACGCCCCTCCATGACATAAGCTCAATGGCGCTTCAGACCAGGTGAGCTTATAAAACCGAAATATATCAAAAATATTGATTCAGCAGTTACAACCAATTTTACACGCACATATAAATAGCAGGCATAACTTACGTAACCGAACCACATGTGTTCATAGGAAGTTATACAGAAAGTAACACTGAGCATGTCAACTCTATCACCGGTGTCTGGTGAATTATGTTAATTCTAACAAGAGGCCCAGAGGGCCTGTATCGCTCACCTGGTTTGTAATGCCAAGTAATGTTCTAAATACAGGTTCATTGTTTCTTTTCTGAAGGAATTCGAATATTTACCTCTAATTCACCTACTGGGCCCTACCCATCCTACCCCCGGGGGGTCAGAGCCAACATTTATAGAAGTTCTGTTCCCCTTCCCCCATGGATGTTTGTGGCCAAATTTGGTCACAATCCATGCAGAACTCTAGGACAAGTAGCGATTTATAGGATTTACCTCTATTTCCCCTATTGGCTCCACCCCTCCTGCCCCCGGGGGGTCAGAGCCAACATTTATAGAAGTTCTGTTCCCCTTCCCCCAAGGGTGTGTGAGGCCGACGTGTGGGACAAGCGAGGCAATCCCGGAGGACGAGGAGCGATTTATAGGATTTACCTCTATTTCCCCTATTGGGCCCCGCCCCTCCTGCCCCCGGGGGGTCAGAACCAAACTTTATAGAAGTTCTGTTCCCCTTCCCCCAAGGATGTTTGTGGCCAAATTTGGTTACAATCCATGCAGAACTCTATGACTAGCAGCGATTTAAAGGAAATGTTGACGGACGGACGACGGACGGACGGACGACGGACGACGCGCCATGACATAAAAAGCTCAAAGCATTATTTTTGTCATTTGGACCAGAAATTTACTTTGTATTATCCAATTTTTCGAGTTTTCCTAATTCGAATTTTCCTAGTTTGTAAACAAAGATAAAGAGGAACTTTGGCCGGGACCGGTAAAGTACTTCGTATTAAGCCCGGTTGTCGAATTTTCTGAGTTCGTATCAACCAAGTTCCTCTGTATTAGCTATTGCATAGTGATGAAATAGTGACATAAAGGGCTGCCAAATATTGTCTGCTGAAAATGCTGATCAAACTTTGGCCTAACCTGCTTTACAAAATTCATTTGCTGCAGTTAATACCTAAGAGTGAATTGGTGACAACCTAAAAAGTATGATCAAAATAGATCACAATTTTAAGTTTAGTTTATACTATACCAAGAGGATAAATATATACCCTGATGAATTCATTTCCAGAGCCCCGTTGAGACTGGTGGTTGGTATTGGTGTTTCATAGGGAGACATGGGGGGTGGTGGAGGTTTGTTGACATGGCCCGTCACATAGGCATGTAACTTGGCAGCCGATTCTTCATACTCCTCCTCTCCATTCAACAGCAGGTCAACCATCATGGATGATTCCTTGTCGAAATTCATCTTTGTTGAATCATCTTTGCTCTCAGACGAGTCAGCATCTACAAAGAATTGACGGTTTAATCCTACTGAAACCTAACTATGACCATAATTAAATCTGACTTAGATGAAAGATTCATATTTGATTTAATTTTTTGTATAAAGTGACAACATTATAGTTTCCCTAACAGATACCTTGTGTTTCAGCCCCAGATTCACTGTCCTCCATGGTTGGCAGCCCGACACTACTTGGTAAGCTGTCGTCTGTCTCTGTCATAGTACTGATACATTCCTCAGTTAACTCTGTAGTGTCATTGTTAGAGGGATAGAACTTTTCTCCTACAGTACAACAAAATATTATTCAGGCTATCAAACAAACATTGTTATAATGCACAAACTTTTACAGGTCACATTCATTACTCAGGGCACAGAATCATTTATTTCCTTGTTTCAATGGACAGTTTTTTGGAGGTTTTGAAATACATAGCTATAATCTTTGAAAATTATAGCTTATACAAAGTTATCTCTAGGTGAACCATTTATATAAAACAAATCAAACATAGGATAAAAGATATTCCCGATATCTTCAGCTCCAAATATTAGTTTGCAGATATGTATTGGCCCCCACAAAGGTAAGAGGATAAGTGTGATTCCCTATATCTTCAGCTCCCAATATATGTATTGGCCCCCACAAAGGTAAGAGGATAAGTGTACCATCAAGGATATCCTGTAATAGACATGTGATAGCATGGCCAGCCCACGGTCCTCCCCAGCTGATGTTGCTGTGACTGAACTCCATGTTAGATGCCAGAAGGATAAGTTTCTCCAACTGCTCCTGCCCCATGGCCTCAGACAGTGTGATTGCTGGCCGTGTTGTTACACATATAGTAGCAAGCACCTGGGTCACAAATTAACCAAGATCTTAGATTCAGTGTCAATAATTCAAATTACATTTAGTGTAAGTCATTCAAATTATAACATTTTATAAAACTTTTTTTTTTTTTCATGAGTAAATCACTCTGTTATTAAACAAAATGTCTGTGTTTCAAAGAAAAACCATAAGAAGATTTAAAACAAAGAAATGGGAATCATTCATGTACCACGTGATATCTGATAACATGAAGATTACAAAGAGTAACATTTCACATCCCATCACCACTTAAGATACTAGTCCCACACAAACATTATCGGGTGTCACGTAGTACATGAATTAGTCCCAATACTGGCTGAGTAATCTTTGAAAAAGATAAACATTGTAATAGACTTACCTTGCATGTGACTAGAAACAGGTCAACATTACATGTGAAGTCCATGCTGAGGAGAAGAGCCATGAGTCCTCGTACCACCCGGAGAGTTTTGTCCTTCGGTAACACGAGGACGCCCTCAGGATCAAAGTCTCCATTACCCTTATTAGCACCCGCAGACTCCTCCATCTTTGGTAGTTTACGCAGTGCGTCCACATTGGACCTCATCTGGAAAATTTTGTTGACATACTGTTCAACAAAGAGTATATACATTTAAATCAGCATTACATTTATTTAGAAAGTGCTTAGTTGATAGGATTTGTCACAAAATTTATTGGTCCCATGCATGCACAGCAAATGTTTCCTAGAGAATCTGTCATTACCATATGTTGATGGTACAGTGGCCTTTTTATCCTTACCTTGGAGGCGTACTGAGATAGCTCCTTACGGAACTGTTTCTCCTGCTGTTTGAGGAGAGAGGTACTGCTGCCTGACAGTGATTTGTCAGAGTTAAAGAATGTTTTCTGGGCCTGTTGAAGATCCATGAGCTTCTGTTTGTGGTGCAGCAGGCGCTTGTGCATGGACCAGCGATAAACCTTGGAACTCTTCACCTTACTTTTATTTTGGGCAGAATTGTGGTCTCCTTGTATGAAGTTCCATCTATTTGGTAAACTATTGCCTGTGGGGTAAAGATAATAAAACATTACCTACCACAAACACTTTGATGACAATATCAAAAGTGTTCTTTTACAAAGTAACTCTACACAGTGCAATGTATAAGATCATGCCACTGGAGTAAACTTCATAGATAGCTTAGGGAGTACCAATGGCATTCAATTCTTCACTAAAACAGGCTTATATTTTGAAGACAAACCTGAGGTTTGAATTTTCATAATTTTGCACCTTATTGAATTGTCCATAGAAACAAATTACAAATAATTTATTTATTGATTTATTAGATATTAGTGTCTGTGTACTCATAACAATATTTGTATCAAATTACTGTTTATATTTTCAAATAATTGTAAATCAACATTTTTGTGTCTTACCATTATCCCGTTTGATCTGACGATCTTCACCATTTGATCCTCCAACAAACGTGTGGTCCAGATTCCGACACAGAAACAACAGTATCCAGCCGACTAACGTGAGATCTATCAATCCTACACAAATACAGAAACAAGATATTTATATATAACACAAGATCTATCAATTCTACACAAATACAGAAACAAGATATTTATATATAACACAAGATCTATCAATCCTACACAAATACAGAAACAAGATATTTATATAAAACACAAGATCTATCAATCCTACACAAATACAGAACAAGATATTTATATAAAACACAAGATCTATCAATTCTACACAAATACAGAAACAAGATATTCATATAAAACATGAGATCTATCAATTCCACACAAATACAGGAACAAGATATTTATATAAAACATGAGATCTAACAATTCTACACAAACACAGAAACAAGATATTCATATAAAACATGAGATCTATCAATTCCACACAAATACAGAAACAAGATATTTATACAAGAGACCCAGAGAGCCTGTATCGCTCACCTGGTTTGTAATGCCAAGTAATGTTCTGAATACAGGTTCATTGTTTCATTTCTGAAGGAATTTTAATATTAACCTCTAAATCCCCTATTGGGCCCCACCCCTCCTGCCCCCGTAGAGTCAGAGCCAAAATTTATACATGTTCTATTCCTCTTCCCCCAAGGATGTTTATGGCCAAATTTGGTTACAATCCTTGCAGAACTCTAGGACAAATCCCGATTTATAGGATTTACCTGTAATTCCCCATTTGGACCCCATCCCTCCTGCCCCCGGGGACCAGAGCAAAAATTTATACAAACTCAGTTCTTATTCTCCCAAGGGTATTTCTGGCCAAATTTAGTTACATTCCATGCAGAACTCTATGACTAGTAGCGATTTAAAGGATTTACCTCTATTTCCCCTATTGGGCCCCACCCCTCCAGCCCCCGGGGGGTCAGAGCCAAAATTTTTACAAGTTCTGTTCCCCTTCCCCCAAGGATGTTTTTGGCCAAATTTGGTTACAATCCATTCAAAACTCTAGGACAAGTAGCGATTTATAAGATTTACCTCTATTTCCCCTATTGGGCCCCGCTCCTCCTGCCCCCCAGGGGGTCAGAGCCAAAATTTATACAAGTTCTGTTCCCCTTCCCCCAAGGATGTTTGTGGCCAAATTTGGTTACCATCCATGCAAAACTCTAGGACAAGTAGCGATTTATAAGATTTACCTCTATTTCCCCTATTGGGCCCCGCCTCTCCTGCACCCAGGGGCTCAGAGCCAAAATTTTTACAAGTTCTGTTCTCCTTCCCCCAAGGATGACTGTGACCAAATTTGGTTACAATCCATGTAGAACTCTATGACTAATAGCGATTTAAAGGATTTACCTCTATTTCCCCTATTGGGCCCCACCCCTCCAGCCCCCGGGGGGTCAGAGCCAAAATTTATACAAGTTCTGTTCCCCTTCCCCCAAGGATGTTTGTGGCCAAATTTGGTTACAATCCATGCTAAACTCTAGGACAAGTAGCGATTTATAGGATTTACCTCTATTTCCCCTATTGGGCCCCGCCCCTCCTGCCCCGGTGGGGTCAGAGCCAAAATTTATACAAGTTCTGTATCCCCTCCCCCAAGGATGTTTGTGGCCAATTTTGGTTACAATCCATGCAGAACTCTATGACTAGTAGCGATTTAAAGGAAATATTGACGGACAGACGGACGGACGGACGACGGACGACGGACGACGGACGCCGCGCCATGACATAAGCTCACCGGCCCTTCAGGCCAGGTGAGCTGATAAAACATGAGATCTATCAATTCCACACAAACGCAGAACTCTATGACTAGTAGCGATTTAAAGGAAATGTTGACGGACGGACGCCGGACGACGGACGCCGCGCCATGACATAAGCTCACCGGCCCTTCGGGCCAGGTGAGCTAATAAAACATGAGATCTATCAATTCCACACAAATACAGAAACAAGATATTTATATAAAACATGAGATCTATCAATTCTACACAAATACAGAAACAAGATATTTATATAAAACACCAGATCTTTCAATTCCACACAAATACAGAAACAAGATATATATCAAACTTGAGATCTATCAGTCTTACACAAACCTATACAAATATAGAAACAAGAGGCCCAACGGCCTTAACAGTCATCTGACTACCCTGGCAATAGTCGTATAGGAAATGTCATGGTATCCATCTTCGATTTGGGATTAACCAGAGATGTAACAACACCTTTTAAAGATCATGTGATGATCATTTCAGGCAAATTTCAGCCAAATTGCACTGATAGAACTTATGAAGAAGTTCAAAATGTGTTTTCAAGATGGCGGCTGTGGCGGCATCTTGTGATTTGAAATTGACCAGAAAATAACAAGTAAAGAGTATGATATATAATACATATTGAGTATGATATATGTCGACATATGGAGTGTGATATATGTCGTTCAATAACATATGGAGTATGATATATGTCGTTCAATAACATATGGAGTATGATATATGTCGTTCAATAACATATGGAGTATGATATATGTCGTTCAATAACATATGGAGTATGATATATGTCGTTCAATAACATATGGAGTGTGATATATGTCGTTCAATAACATATGGAGTATGATATATGTCGTTCAATAACATATGGAGTATGATATATGTCGTTCAATAACATATGGAGTATGATATATGTTGTTCAATAACATATTGAGTGTGATATATATGTTGTTCAGTAACATATCGAGTATGATATATGTCGTTCAGTAACATATCGAGTATGATATATGTCGTTCAGTAACATACCATTTATGATGTTTGTCATACCTGTGTGACCGAACTGCATGGTTTGCTGGTTGCTGATGAGTGGGTTGAGGACACGAGCCAACATGTCTAACAGACTCTCCATGATGTGTACAGCGCTCGGCCCGGACAGTACCTTCTGTCCCATCGCCAGCAGCAACACAAACACCCTGTCAATTACAATAAAATGGTCAAGGTTCAACATACAATGGAGGTCAGTCAGTCAGACTATATTATAAAGGTTTTAAAACTATCTAAATGACACAAATATTTTTTTTGTTTTGAAACATGCTGGATGATTTTTTATCAATCCTATATTACTGCTATATCTTAATTTTTAATTCTGTCTATATTTCCTTATCAGGAATGTTTTTTCTAGAATTAACATTTATTTTATTACATTTCATTACAATAATGCCTTTTGATGGAAAGTGTACAATTGGTTCATTCCTACCTGTCTTGAGAGAAGATCTGGGTATTTTCAGAGTGGAAGAATTCCTGTAGAGCATTGCCTAAGAAGTTTCCCCACCACTGCTGACTGCCACACACTCGCATCAATAACATGCCCATACTGATCTGGATCTTCTTTGTCCCATGGACACACAAATGTTTGAACAACATTTCTGAGTTTACAGGGTCCAACATTTTGAACAGTGAGGCTGGTGGTTGTGGTATACTTGGCGACACAACTGTTAGACTGAGTAGCGTGTCTAACGTTTGTTCCAGGAGAAAACGTAGCTTGTCTGTACATGCCTGACGTAGTCGTGTGTTGAGTGTACCAGAACTATCTACACGATGACTTTTGAACCCTAAAGCACAATGTAGTCTGTCAGTGGCCCGTTGAGCCAAATTCTGTTGCAGCTGAAGTTGAAGGCAGTCATTGTAGGCCTGTAAAATTCTATTATCACAATCATTCTTCTTCTGCTTCTTCAGATAGTATTGTATATGTCCACTAGCATACTGCTGTGTATTAACAGCGGCCAACAATGTTTCCAGCCTGGTCCTAGCCAGACTGTACCGGCACTGAATGTCCTCCAACAGCGACATGTACACACTCAGCTGGGCTAACAACTGAGGCTGGTTTGGCAGTTCTGTTTGACTCCCTGACATACTACTGCCCTGAGAGTTCTGCTGTTCCAAGTAACTGTTCCACTCCCAGGGTAAGATACAACTGTGTCCATAGAATGCGCCTATTGGAATTTTTGTTCTTGTTGCACCACTGCCGTATCTACCAATAGTAGTGATCTGGAAAAAACAAACTCAATTCTTTTAACTATCTTTTCTCCAGGTACTCATTCATTCAATGTTCAACTACAGAGGATTCAGCTTATTTGAATAAGTCATTTTCCAGAAGAAAATATGCAAATAACCGGAGTATTCGAATAGGCGGAGATGACATTTTGCACCTTCGTTTTACCTCACACATATGTATGTGAACAGGCAAATAGACATCGTTTCGTTTACTTGATAAATACGTAAATTATTTACACTTAAAGATGCTCCATCCCTGACAAATAATATTTTTTTCACTATCAAAAACAGCAGCAGACGATTTAATATTTTTCTTCAGTTCCAAAAGTTACTTTCTTTAAATCATAACCGCCATTGAAATGTTTGAGCTTCTAATTATACTTCAAGTTAAAAATATAAAATATAATTAATTGCAACCCGAAAAAATTCCGTGGCACTATATCCTATATGGAATAAAGTACTGATTGCGCATAACCCAAAGGCAAAAGAAATTATCTCATATTATTTTTTGTGTTAATTAGACTTATGTATACATGATTAAACACTAATAATTGTTCAAATGATGAATATCATTTATGCTCTGTCGGCGATGGAGCATCTTTAAAACGAACAACAAGTAATTATTTTCGAAGTTGTAAATCGATTTTAATTGTTTAATAACAAAAAATATTTCAATATTAGATTCTTGTTTATGTAGATTGACACGTGAATATTTGAGAAACAGCTTAACGATCGATATCAAATGCAATAACTAAACAGGATTGAATTTGTGTCTACAATTCTAAACCTAAATAATAAAGAAATTTACGTACATTTGCCTGGCAAAAT
The DNA here is from genome assembly GCA_004382745.1 of Argopecten irradians irradians. Classification (NCBI taxonomy): domain Eukaryota; kingdom Metazoa; phylum Mollusca; class Bivalvia; order Pectinida; family Pectinidae; genus Argopecten; species Argopecten irradians. The sequence continues at coordinate 67,010 of SAYR01042728.1, read as the reverse complement.
GAACTTCCGATCGTGATTAAACTTCAAAGTGCCGATCAACTAGTAGTGTTGTTTTTACACATGTGTATGAATTCGAAAATGGCGGCAGAAGATGAAGCCATGCATTCACTGGACCTAAATGTGTTTTGAGAATTCTCTCTGTATCGTTGATCTAAACGGCAAATAGCTTGATAACATTTCAGATATTAATGCATATTCAAGTAGCAATGAAACAACGTAGCAAGTATCTTTTGTATCCTACATACTGTACGAAACTTGCGGTAGTCATTGCACGCCGACTTTGCATGCATTTATGTCTCGTTCAACGAGACGCTTGATTCGAACATGTCTGTCGTAGTCAACAAGACTCTGTTTGAACGAGACTACTCATGAATGGCGATTCTTGTAAGGAAGCATGGTTTCTCCAAACGATCGCGAACTAAGGTACGTTATGTTAATAAATAAACATATTTGAAAGTGCAAATGCTTTAATTAGACGTTTAAGTCAGTGATTATACTAAAGTTATGATCAACCACTGCTGATGTAAATCGTAACACCGTCGAATACCTTTGCAGATTCATGCATAAAGTAACAAGCCATACGATAATGTTAATCTGTCACCATGATGATATCTAGTAAAAGCGAAGTATCTTGAAACATATATCGGCGAATTTCGCTAAAAATATATTGCAAAATTGAAAAATATTCGATTTTATTTTTTGAATTTCCCAAATATTTTATTCAAATAACCGGAGGTCATGTAAAAGTCTATGCAAATACACAGAATTGAAAAACAAAGATAAAGAAGGAAAAAAACGGGACCGCAGAATTTTATGCAAATAACCGAAATATTCAAATAACCGTTATTCGATTATGTGGAGTCCTCCGTATTACAATGTCATCACTTTGGTTTCACATCATTCCTGACAATAATTTGCTTCATTTTTTGTAAGGTAAACTTGATGTTAATGATAAGTTTATCTAAACATAACTTACCTTGAGGTATCTGCATACTGGGGCAGGCATAATATCATTCATGATAAGAGATCTGCTGCCGATATCTCCAGCCACGACAAACCTCTGTCCATCTATCTCCTCCCCTTGTACCCACACATCTATAGACAGGGAGGCGAGGTCTGCACATGCTGGGATCACCACATCAGTAAGTACTACCGGCTTACCGAAGTCCAGAATCACAAACCGACGGGCACCTAAACACACAAATTAGATATAACTTCAAAGCCTTCATAGGCAGGCTAAGGTCATATCATGACTTTTAACAGTTTTCACAACTTTTATATTTGAAATTGCTTTTTGTGTGTTTGCTTTATTTCCACAAACAAAACTTTTCATTCATATTTTTTCATGCATTCAGAAATGATCATATGAAACGATATATTTATATCAGCTAAGAAATTCTATATAATATTCCCATAAAGGAAACTTTTTGAGATTGATATATAGGTAACAAGAGGCCCATGGGCCACAACGGTCATTAGCACAACACAATGTAGTCGTTTAATATTTTAGCATATTTGACTTCTGTGACCTTGAATGAAGATCAAGGTCATTCATTTGAACAAACTTGGAAGCCCTTCATCCCAGCATGTCACAGGCCCAATATTAGGTCTCTAGGCCTCCTAGTTATTCTCAAGAAGTCGTTCAAAGATTTTAACCTTTTTGACCTCTGTGACCTTGAATGAAGGTCAAGGTCATTTATTTTAACAAACTTGGTAGCTCTTCATCCTAGCATGAATATCCTGGGCCTTTCTGTTCTTGAGAAGAAGTCGTTTAAAGATTATAGCCTATTTGACCAATGTGACCTTGAATGAAGATCAAGGTCATTCATTTGAACAAACTTGGTAGCCCTTCATCTCAGCATACTACATGCCCAATATCAGTACCCTTGGTCTACTGGTTCTTGAGAAGTTGTTTAAAGATTTTAGCCTTTTTGACCCCTGTGACCTTAAATGAGGATCAAGGTCATTCATTTGAACAAACTTGATAGCCCTTCATCCAAGCATGTTACGGGCCCAATATCAGGTCTCTAGGCCTCTTAGTTAATCCCAAGAAGTTGTTTAAAGGATTTTTAGCCTATTTGACCAATGTGACCTTGAGTGAAGATCAAGGTCATTCATTTGAACAAACTTGGTAGCCCTTCATCCCAGCATGCTACAGGCCAAATATCAGTACCCTGGGCCTTCTGGGTCTTGAGAAGAAGTCGTTTAAAGATTTTAGCATTTTGACCCCTGTGACCTTGAATGAAGGTCAAGGTCATTCATTTGAACAACCTTAGTAGCCCTTTGTCCCAGCATGCTACAGGCCAAATATCAGTACCCTTCGGCCTTTCGGTTATTGAGAAGAAGTCATTTGAATGAAAAGTTTACGTATGGCGCACGACGACGGACAGTGCATGATGACAATAGGTCATCCTGACCCTTCGGGTCAGATGACCTAACAAGAGATCCCAGAGGGATCTTGGCACCCACCCAAAAATGATCTATGTCTGACAATGGAAAGAGGGATCTTTTCCCTGCTTTTCAAACTTTTTCAAACACACTACATATAAAATTTGAGATAGATCGCTATAGTACTTTCTAAGAAATAGTGGTAACAAACTTCAACAATGAAATCTAAGATGGCAGCCAGTTGGCCATCTTGTTTACCGATCAGTCCCGAAAGGCATTATGCATCAGTCCTAAAAGTTACTATGCACAACTAGGGTACAAGGGGAACCTATGCATGAAATTTGAGAAAGATACCTTCAGTACTTTTTGAGAAATAGCGGTACCAAACTTTAACTATCAAAATCCAAGATGGCCGCCTGTCAGCCATCTTGTTGACCGATCGGTCCCAAAATGCAATATGCACAACTAGGGTCCTAGGGGAACCTGTATATGAAATTTGCGAAAAAATCCCTTCAGCACTTTTTGAGAAATAGCGGTAACAAACTTTAACTATCAAAATCCAAGATGGCCGCCTGTCAGCCATCTTGTTGACCGATCGGTCCCAAAATGCAATATGCACAACTAGGGTCCTATGGGAACCTACATATGAAATTTGAGAAAGATCCCTTCAGTACTTCCTGAGAAATAGCGGTAACAAGAATTGTTAACGGACGGACGGACGGAAGGACGGACGGACGACGGACCACGGACGAAAGGCGATTTGAATAGCCCACCATCTAATGATGGTGGGCTAAAAATCTACTTGTGTATAAGGAAGTCATTGAATACTAAATATCTAGGACAGCTGTACGTACCCGAGTGCATGCGTTCGATGACTAGGACCTGTAGAGGGGGAGGCTGTAACAGGGTTTGTGTGTTAGGAATCCCTAAGGACGACTTCTGGGCCTGAGTATACTGCTGTTTCAGGTTGTCAGACTTGTCGTTGTTACCTTGATTCTACAAATAAAAACAGTTCATAAAGTAAATATCCAGCAGTTAATGAAGAATATTAATAGTTTTATTATGAAATAACTCCTTAAGAATATCTATATGAAGATATTTACTTTTGATGTTATCCATCATATATTTACAAAATTAGCAACTTTCATTAAAGATGCTCCACCGCCGACAGAGCATAAATGATATTCATCATTTGAACAATAATTGATGCTTAATCGTGTATATGTATATGTCTAATTAACACAAAAAATAATATAAAATGATTTATTTTGCCTTTGGTACGCGCTTAATCAGTAATTCTTTCCATGTAGGATATAGTGCCACGGAATTTTTTCCAGATGCAATTAATTATTTTTCTATATTTTTAATTGAAGTAAAATTAGAAGCTCAAACTTTTCAATGGTGGTAATGGTGTAATGTAAGTAACTTTTGTAACTGAAGAAAAATACTAATTCATCTGTTCCTGTTTTTGATAGTGAAAAAATAGTATTTGTCAGCGGTGGAGCATCTTTAAGTAAATGATTATATACTGCCACCTCACATTATACAACCACATAGCTTCTCACCACCACTATTCCCATAAAAACCAGTACAGAAGATTCCGCTTATTTGAATAAGTCATTTTCCAGAAGAAAATATGCAAATAACCAGAGTATTCGAATAGGAGGGGATGACATTTTGCACCTTCGTTTGACCTCACACATATGTATGTGAACAGGCAAATAGATATCGTTTCGTTTACTTGATAAATGCATAAATTATTTACACTTAAAACGAACAACAAGGAATTATTTTCGAAGTTGTAAATCGATTTTAATTGTTCAATAACAAAAAATATTTCAATATTAGATTCTTGTTTACGTTAGATCGACACGTGAATATTTGAGAAACAGCTAAACGATCGATATCAAATGCAATAACTAAACAGGATTGAATTTGTGTCTACAATTCTGAACCTAAATAATAAACAAATTTACGTACATTTGCCTGGCAAAATGAACTTCTGATCGTGATTAAACTTCCAAGTGCCGATCAACTAGTAGTGTTGTTTTACACATGTTTATGAATTCGAAAATGGCGGCAGGTGATGAAGCCATGCGTTCACTGGACCTAAATGTGTTTTGAGAATTCTCTCTGTATTGTTGATCTATGCGGCGAATAGCTTGATAACATTTCAGAAATAAATGCATATTCAAGTAGCAATGAAACAACGTAGCAGGTATCTTTTGTATCCTACATACTGTACGAAACTTGAGGTAGTCATTGCACGCCGACTTTGCATGCTTTTATGTCTCTTTCAACGAGACGCTTGATTCAAACATGTCTGTCGTAGTCAACAAGACTCTGTTTGAACGAGACTACTCATGAATGGCGATTGTTGTAAGGAAGCATGGTTTCTCCAAACAATCGCGAACTAAGGTACCTAACGTTAATAAATAAACATATTTGAAAGTGCAAATGCTTTAATCAGATGTTTGAGTCAGTGATTATACTAAAGTTTTGATCCACCGCTGCTGATGTAAATCGTAACACCGTCGAATACCTTTGCAGATTTATGCATAAAATAACAAGCCAACGATAATGTTAATCTGTCACCATGATGATTTCTAGTAAAAGCGAAGTATCTTGAAACATATATCGGCGAATTTCGTTAAAAAATATATTGCAAAATTGAAAAATATTCTATTTTATTTTTAGAATTTCCTAAATATTTTATTCAAATAACCGGAGGTCATGTAAAAGTCTATGTGCAAATACACAGAGTTGAAAAACAAAGATAAAGAAGGAAAGAATCGGGGCCGCAGAATTTTATGCAAATAACCGAAATATTCAAATAACCGTTAGTCTTCAGGCACCTACTCCCACAACAACCTACATCAGACACCTTCCCTCTCAACCCTCAACCCCTACCACAAACTACAACAGACACCTACCCCTACCACAATCTACAACAGACATCTACCCCTACCACAAGCTACAACAGACACCTACCCCTACCACAATCTACAACAGGCACCTACCCCTACCACAATCTACAACAGGCACCTACCCCTACCATAATCTACAACAGGCACCTACCCACCACCACATTCTGGCACCTACCTGCTGCCAAGTCTCATTAGGTGGTGTCATGGGAGGGGTCATCACCTGTGGTGTGGTTTTGGGGGTGGGAGGCTGGTCGGAGGTGACAGTTTTCGTAGTGAGGTCATCAGAAATGGTTTTGTTCACCTCTGACAGAATCTTGATGGCATCTTTGATGTGGTCAATCTTGTGTTTGAAGGTGGTCTTGTGTTTAAATGTGTGGCTTTTCTGACTGTTTTCCTGTATCAGTTGTTTAGTCATGTTGGATGACATGGATGCTAGAGTTGATGCGCTGGCTGTGGGAGGCTGTGACGGCAGAGCCTCGCCAAAGTTGATGGTACCAGACAGTCCCGAAGTGTTGAGGGAGGCAGAGTGGCCAGTCGCACTTGTATCCAGTCTCTCCATTTTTGTCCCATCACTCGTTGAATGACAGAAGAAATGAAGAGGTTCAACTTCCAACAGTCCAAATATGCTGCTCCTAGCATACTCTAGCTGAGCCTTTGATGACTTTTCTGAGGGAGGATTGAACAAATCGTAAAAGTCCATTTCATCAGCGATGAGTGTAGGAATCACCGAGTTGTTATTGTTGTTACCTACAGTGGAGCCACCACCAGTTGCAGTAGCGTAGTTAGGTGTCACCGGGATGGTCTGTTTGAGAGCCATAGGAAGATCAGTGTCAAAAAGGTCAGGGTCAAATGGCTGACCGTATAAACCAAACCTGTAACACAAGGACATTGGTTACACATAGATGGTGAATGAATGATAACTATACTGGTGGATGTTACACATACATGGTAAATGAATGATAACTACACTGGTGGATGTTACACATACATGGTAAATGAATGATAACTATACTACTGGATGGTTACACATACATGGTAAATGAATGATAACTATACTGGTATATGTTACACATACATGGTAAATGAATGATAACTATACTGGTGGAAGGTTACACATACATGGTAAATGAATGATAACTATACTGGTGGATGTTACACATACATGGTGAATGAATGATAACTATACTGGTGGATGTTACACATACATGGTAAATGAATGATAACTATACTACTGGATGGTTACACATACATGGTAAATGAATGATAACTATACTGGTGGATGTTACACATACATGGTAAATGAATGATAACTATACTGGTGGATGTTACACATACATGGTAAATGAATGATAACTATACTACTGGATGGTTACACATACATGGTAAATGAATGATAACTATACTACTGGATGGTTACACATACATGGTAAATGAATGATAACTATATTGGTGGATGTTACACATACATGGTAAATGAATAATAATTACATTGGTGGATGTTACACATACATGGTAAATGAATGATAACTACATTGCTGGATGTTACACATACATGGTAAATGAATGATAACTACATTGGTGGATGGTTACACATACATGGTAAATGAATGATAACTATACTACTGGATGGTTACACATACATGGTAAATGAATGATAACTACATTAATGGATGTCACACATACATAGTAAATGAATGATAACTATACTGGTGGATGTTACACATACATGGTAAATGAATGATAACTATACTGGTGGAAGGTTACACATACATGGTAAATGAATGATAACTACATTGGTGGATGTTACACATATATGGTAAATGAAAGATAACTACACTACTGGATGGTTACACATACATGGTAAATGAAAGATAACTATACTACTGGATGGTTACACATACATGGAAAATGAAAGATAACTACATTAGTGGATGTTACACATACATGGTAAATGAATGATAACTACATTGGTGGATGTTACACATACATGGTAAATGAATGATAACTATACTGGTGGAAGGTTACACATACATGGTAAATGAATGATAACTACATTGGTGGATGTTACACAAACATGGTAAATGAATGATGACTACATTGGTGGATGTTACACATACATGGTAAATGAATGATAACTACATTGGTGGATGTTACACATACATGGTAAATGAATGATAACTACATTGGTGGAAGGTTACACATACATGGTAAATGAATGATAACTACATTGGTGGATGTTACACATACATGGTAAATGAATGATAACTATACTACTGGATGGTTACACATACATGGTAAATGAATGATAACTACACTGGTGTATGTTACACATACATGGTAAATGAATGATAACTATACTACTGGATGGTTACACATACATGGTAAATGAATGATAACTACATTGGTGGATGTTACACATAAATGGTGAATGAATGATAACTACATTGGTGGATGTTACACATACATGGTAAATGAATGATAACTACATTGGTGGATGTTACACATACATGGTAAATGAATGATAACTTTACTACTGGATGGTTACACATACATGGTAAATGAATGATAAATATACTACTGGATAGTTACACATACATGGTAAATGAAAGATAACTACATAGGTGGATGTTACACATACATGGTAAATGAATGATAACTATACTACTGGATGGTTACACATACATGGTAAATGAATGATAACTACATTGGTGGATTTTACACATACATGGTAAATGAATGATAACTATACTGGTGGATGTTACACATACATGGTAAATGCATGATAACTACACTGGTGGATGTTACACATACATGGTAAATGAATGATAACTATACTGGTGGAAGGTTACACATACATGGTAAATGAATGATAACTACATGGTGGATGTTACAAATACATGGTAAATGAATGATAACTACATTGGTGGATGTTACACATACATGGTAAATGAATGATAGCTACATTGGTGGATGTTACACATACATGGTAAATGAATGATAACTATACTACTGGATGGTTACACATACATGGTAAATGAATGATAACTACACTGGTGGATGTTACACATACATGGTAAATGAATGATAACTATACTGGTGGATGGTTACACATACATGGTAAATGAATGATAACTACACTGGTGGATGTTACACATACATGGTAAATGAATGATAACTATACTGGTGGATGGTTACACATACATGGTAAATGAATGATAACTACACTGGTGGATGTTACACATACATGGTAAATGAATGATAACTATACTGGTGGATGGTTACACATACATGGTAAATGAATGATAACTACACTGGTGGATGTTACACATACATGGTAAATGAATGATAACTATACTGGTGGATGGTTACACATACATGGTAAATGAATGATAACTACACTGGTGGATGTTACACATACATGGTAAATGAATGATAACTATACTACTGGATGGTTACACATACATGGTAAATGTATGATAACTACACTGGTGTATGTTACACATACATGGTAAATGAATGATAACTATACTACTGGATGGTTACAAATACATGGTAAATGAATGATAACTACACTGGTGTATGTTACACATACATGGTAAATGAATGATAACTATACTACTGGATGGTTACACATACATGGTAAATGTATGATAACTACATTGGTGGATGTCACACATACATGGTAAATGAATGATAACTATACTACTGGATGGTTACACATACATGGTAAATGAATGATATCTATACTACTGGATGGTTACACATACATGGTAAATGAATGATAACTATACTACTGGATGGTTACACATACAGTAAAATACGGATTAGTCAAAGTCATTGGGACCAGGCAAAATATTTGACTTATACAATGGTTCAACTCATCCGTGTTTTACTGTTCATGAAGACATTGACATCTAATTGTTGTACTGACTTTACTGACTGTTTCCAGGTTAATTATAAAATAATAATGGATGATTCAGATCACAACATACTATCAAATACTAACATTTTTGATTAGCCACGTGGCGTTACACATCGACATTAGCACTACATGATACATATATATAACGTTACACACAAAAGAAACAGAGAAAACTAAACAAATTAGAACGATTAGCATGTACATACTTGCAGTATGGCTTTAAGTGGATGTATGTTCCATCAAATTTATGCAAGACAAGGTAAACAAATCTACAATTGTTCGACAGACAGCACTACATGTTACTGCTGCGTTAAGAAGGTGAAGGTCGCGGTAGCTGAACCAATCACAGTGTTTGTTTATCGTGTACATACTACTTCCACAAGGTTTTGAGAAGGAATAAATAATTTCACATCATTACATCAATTTTTATATGAATAAAGATTTCATTTAAATTGTATTATATAAAGAGAGGATGAAATTGATTGCAAAATATTTTTTTACAAATTTGTCTCGTGATTTTCCTCCTGTGTATCATTGTCCCTGTACATAAACTCGCAAATTATGACGGTTTGAAGATGTTGCTCTCAAATATGTACAATTTAGGTATTTTGCTTTTACCTGTGCACCAGTGTAAACAATGGGCTTTAGGTTTTGATCGAACAATAATGTTTGTTAGCACTGTTATGGATGATCAGTCATATTCGGTCAATCAGACCAAGACTGGATTTTTACCTGAGACAGTGTGCCGCCGGAATGTTCGACACAAAAAAGTAAATTTTGGTATATTTTAAAAGGAAGGGACAGCAAAATCTATTTGATTCAACAGCAGTATTCGATTCAACTGTGTTCTATTCATCCGTGCTTTATTTACTAAATATAAAGAAGGAAATAAATCGAGACCTATTAAAATATTCGACTCATCCAATATATTTGATTCAACTGTGTTCGGCACAGGTGAGTTTTACTGTACATGGTAAATGACTGATAACTATACTGATAGATATTCTTGCAGGTCAAAAATATTCAGTTTTTATTGAGAGTATATTATCTGCCTTCATTTATCTGTAATTTGTTTCTTTCACTAAAATTTAATTTTGTGAATATATCAATGATGAGAGTAGCCTACACCTGTGATTATTGAAAGAACTGAGGTTATTTTGCAGTTTAATAAAAAAAACATGTATGTTAAACTTGAATTAAAAAATTTTTCTACTGACATGAGAGGAGCTATTGACCTTGACTTAAGTATGGAGTGTAGTGGTAACAGTCTGTCGTAGTAGTGTTTAGCAGTGAAGATCATCAGTTCAGCACAATGCTGAGCCACGGTCGCTGTATCCACACATTTGACACGGTTGAGCATGCTGTAGAACCATTTGACTGCCCCAGCAGAATGAGCTGATGGTAACAGCTTCAGATTCTCCAACAAAGCCTGTAGTAAATTCAAGCTGAAGGTCGGGGTCATGTCAGAGTCTGTTGACTGCTTGTGGTTACTGAATAAATAAATGTCATCATCATTATTAAGTCCGTGATTTTTTGGCTTAGAATTTGCATAGAAATGAATGGTTTAATTTCAGATAATTTTATGACTTTTTTAAAGTGAAGAATTCACAAGGTATGAACTAAGAAATAAAACACTTCTTGAACCTCTAAGATAATCTTTGGAAGGCAGAGGACAAAGGGCTCCATCCAAAATTATCCCTGTATGGGTATTTGGAAGTACATGTACAACACTTGCTTTACAGTTTCTAAAATTAGTCCCCTGCTGCTGACAAAAATATTTTTGGTGAATATACAAAACAAAATTTGATATAACTGTTGCCTAACAATAGTTATTGAGGTCAACTTACTCCATGCACATAGCTAATAGTCGTGCACATTTGTGAGCTGTGGTCCGTGATCCATAGATAAAACAAGCTTTGATCAAAGATCCAAGTTTACCCTGAATGGTCTGGGGCAAAGACTTTTGGGAAGTTCTGTAACAAAACAAATGATATCAGTTAACTTACTACATTACTATCATATAAGAGTCGAACCGGCTTATATCGAATTCCCTAGGGAATGGATTTTAGTCCTTTCTCTGTCGCCATTAAACAGTTTTGTCTATTGTTAGTGAGTATACATTGCAATTTTTAGCATGTAACCTACTTTTTCTCTGGGTCCTTGCTCTGTATAATTTTGATCATCAGTTAACAGAGAATGCTATGCCTATTGTTTATACATTGCTATCTTTAGCGTGTGACCTACTTTTTCTCAGGGTCCTTGCTCTGTATAATTTTGATCATCAGTTAACAGAGAGAGCTATGCCTATTGTTTATACATTGCTATCTTTAGCATGTGACCTACTTTTTCTCTGGGTCCTTGCTCAGTATAATTTTGATCATCAGTTAACAGAGAGAGCTATGCCTATTGTTTATACATTGCTATCTTTAGCGTGTGACCTACTTTTTCTCTGGGTCCTTGCTCTGTATAATTTTGATCATCAGTTAACAGAGAGAGATATGCCTATTGTTTATACATTGCTATCTTTAGCGTTTGACCTACTTTTTCTCTGGGTCCTTGCTCTGTATGGCAGTGATCCACATAAGAATGTCCAGAATCATATCCTGCCAATGTTGTTTACTAATCCCATTAAATGTAAAGTCATCCTCTGATCCCACGGCTGATAATAAATTTTCATGAAACTCTGTACTTTCTATCATTGATATTCTCTGTAACCTGAAATAGATTAAATGATGTATACATTATACATACATTGTGCTATTGAAGGAGAGGGGAGGGGTAACTAGATGATTTGTTAACCAGACAAAAACAATAATTTCTTGCTTCATAATGTTTCTCTTAATAATGAAAATATATTTAGAGAGATGAAAATTATTCTGACAAATTGCTTATAACAAAACATGAAATGACTAGAGATTATTGTGTGATGTGAAAATCTCCTTCCTTAGGTAAATAATGATTGCAATAATTATTCTCTCGTCACATAGAAGCAAATCAATCCATCACTCCTAATAGTATGAATTGATATCTCAATCAATCAGTAACTATGTCAACATACTTTTCTTTAGGAAGGGCCAACTTTTTGGACTTGCGGATAGTGATAGAGAGCTCCTGTATCCAATCACAGCCTTGCAAGTTTTCAGGTAACTTGGGCCTGGGTAGAGCCGAGATCACTGTCTCTTTAAGTGGTACGAACAGGTCATTGTCAAATGCAGTCTTCATTACCTTCATCTTCTGTGCTGTACTATTAGCTGGAGCCGATTTCTTTTTTGAGTCCTATAAACATCATATACATTATCAAATTATGGTACAGGTATGTAATTTACTTCAAGTATTGATGCTAAATCCATATTCTTATCTAATGACTCACATTGCATTTTGCACTGAAAAATATTTCAAATTCAAACATTATCATCAGAATATAAAGAATACCTATGAAAAACATAATGCTCACACCTCCACATGGAACAAATTCAACAAAACTTAATGAAACTTAACTCAATTTAATTTATCTGACAAAAGACCAGGAAATGGCTGCCATTTCCTTTTTCAGAAAATGATTATTGACTTGGGCTTTGTATCACAAAATATCATTTCTGATTGTGGCCTTCTTTTGTGTTTTTAATTTAATTCGGCCACTTACCTTTGATTTATCATTTGTTTTTTCATCTGAATTCTTGTTCTGAGCAAAGCCTCTGAAGTGCAGTAGAAAAGCTTTAGGTTTGGAACTCATTAACTGCGGACTAGTGAGTGTGATGATGCCACTGTTTCCCGATAGGTCTAAACAGCTGGATAAGTTTATAGGGCCACATAGTATCTCAGCATTGTGACTCTCTTGGAAAAGAGGGTCCAGCACATTATTACTGGAACTCTCCGTCGGCTTACAGAATGTCTCCTGGGATTCAGAGCTACTGCCAGCTTTGGACATACCAAAGTCTATTCCTTTGTCCACATCCATACCACTGGGACTTGATGGCACAGTGGGCTGCCGACCGAGACTGGTGATATTTTGTTTGAGCAGTGTGACCTGTATGTCTGGTGGATTACTACACTGGGGCTGTAGTGTAAACTTCACATCCACATGTCCAACACAGCATGGCCGTGGAAGAACTATCTCCAACATGTGCTCCTCCCAAGTATTGCTGAATGAGAAATATGATCAGAAATTTCAATTAATGCTCATTCTATAATTAAAATATGGTAACAAAGCAATACTGAATATAAAAGCATTATGATTATAACACAGTAAACACCATGAAACTTTCTAAAACTATCCTGATGACAACATTTTTGATGACTGAAAAAAAAAGTCTCAAAAACAAAACCTACCAGTCCTGTTGGAGCTTCCATGTCCTTGTGTGTTGAGTTGCTTCTCCTTGGTGTTGTAGGTGCTGAGGGTGGCGCCTCTGTTGCTGTTCCTGTTGGATCTCTGTCCAGCAGGCAGGCACAGTGGCAGTAAACCGCGGCATCAAATTCTCAAACTGTATCAAGTTGTGAAGGATCACCAGATTCTCTACAGTGACTGCCTGTTTGGCTAACATGTCTGAACCTAATGGGGGGAAAAGGTTTTCATTTAGCTGACAGCACTTTGCATGTTTAGAACTTTGTATTTAATCATGTTTATCCCAACTGTATTTTATTTACATCCATATACAACAGTTATAAGCTACTTACCAGGGCTACATTTCTCCGTTGACTCCTTACTCTCAAGTTCTGGTTTATTCTGACTACTGTCACACTCTGTAGTTAACTCCCCATTGCACAGACCATCAGGCGAGTCCAGTGGCCGCGGCTTGGATTGGGATGGGCCGTGGTCACAGAGCTGGTAGAAATGAAGCTTTCCATGGGCTGTGCATATACACAGTCTTTCAATGCCTGCAAAGTCAACAAACATTTGTTTAATGAAGATGCAGGTATCTTGTTTGTCACAAATTTCAAATATATCATTTTAACTCAATGCAAATCTTATCCATGCTAATATATTAGTAAACAAATATATCAGGAGACTGATGGGTGAATCCATTAAACATTGGATATGTCTTACAGTGAAATCATAAGAGTTTTACTTCAACAAAACTTCACCAGTAATTGAAATTACCAGCAGAATGAAATTTACCTGTACAGTATGTAGAGGACACAAACGTGTCACCACTCGGAGGGGAGACCTCTGCCACTGTACCGAGATCACAAAGGTTGAGAAGCCACACTTGACCACTGACTAGAGTTACTGCTATCTGACCATAGATATCGGCTGAGGACCGAGTAGACACTGAATTTGGCACTTGACCCTGCTGTCCATACATCGCAAAGTCATCATCATCCTCTTGCAAGTCACACACATCATGAGGAAGCACCAGAATATTTTTCACACTCTGATTAATTCTGCCCATACCCCTGATCACTACAGGTGTCTCGTCTAACACAGCATACTCATTACCGTACGTAAAGCTGTACACTAGTATACAGCCGCCGTGACAGTCCCCCTCATTATCTACATTCATATCAGACACAGAGCTTGGAGAGCTCAGATCCTCAGTGTCATCACAGTTGTTAGTTACAAAATTGGATATCACAGCGTTGTTGTCAGCTGAGGCAGCCATGTTCCAGTGTCTGGTTCTAGGCTTCACCACCACCACCAAATGCTCTCCATCTAATGTAGGAATAATGTGAGAAATTTCAAAGTTATCAGAGCGCAGATTTTCTGGAAGTTCTACACATTGTAAGACAGCCCCAGCACATAACTTTAAGGTCACTGGAGTGTTTTTTATTGTTACATCTTCTGTCTTTTTTGTAGCATCAGACTTGCCCGGCTCTGGTTCAGGTGGACTGTTTTGTTCCTTTGCGGCGACAGGTGAATTGTCACTAGTGGACACATTGATGGTACCAGTGAAGTTAGAACTAGGTCCTGGGGTGATCCCTGTTATCTGGACATCAGGATCGGGATCAGGATCAAACATTGGATCCATCTGTGCCCAGTTACTGCTACTAACAGTCACACTGTCCCCCGACCCCATCACTGGCACATTCACGTAACTCAGCGCACTGGTTGATAAGGAAGATGATGTCTTTTTGCTTTCCTTTTCCTTATGTTTACTACTTTTTCTACTATCATCTTTAACAGCTAATAAAAGTATATGTGGCACAAACTCCGTAGAATTCAACAATGCATCCTGACACCCATCTTCATCCTCATCCTCTATAATCCTTGGATTAGAATCACAGCTCACCACTTCATTCACCTCGTTCATGAGTTGAACTTCGGAGGTGATATCAGTGTTCTGAACCTGTTTGTTAGATAGGGCCAGATTTGTCCTTCTAAGGGAAGCACCACATACAACCGTCGGCTGAGGGTAAGATCTGGATTTCCTTTTAGATTTTGTACCACTGTTTCCACTGCTATTTTGTTTGGATGAAGTCCACTTTTCTGTATTGGGCTTTCTAAGGACACAAAGGGATTTCACTCGCACATCTTCACAGGGTCGAGGCCGTGTGCTTGCTTCTGTCAAAAGGATTGAAAATTTACAATATTAGATCTACATATTGAAATCATGTATTCTTTAGCACCAGATATCATATACATGTACAGTCAAAATTGTTTTAAGAGACCTTCCAAAGGAGATTGAAAAATAGGTCACATATGACAGTTGGTCTCTTAATTGAATCACCCCTTTCGAAACAATTAAATACATGTATCAATGTATATTGTGGGACATGTTTTGACAGTTTTGTTGTACTAAAAACAGTCACAATAAAAGGAAATTATTAAATATATAATATATCACATATTCTAATACATCTTTTAATTATGTATTTAATTTTAGGCACTTTTATTTTTCAATTATCTATTTATTTTTTATTTATCTTTCTGTTTTTATTCGTGAATAAGATTAAAAATTTCTAAAACAAATATTTGTTTAGGCCTACCACTTATATATCATAATTAGCTACAAAATTACAATGTATTTAAAAGCAGAAAAAAATACAAATAATTTTTATTTTTTTTTTTAATTTTTTTTATCATTTTATTCATTTATTTTATAGATAAAAAAAAAATAGAAAAAATAGTGTGAAAAAAAATAATTTAAAAAAAAATCCGGAAATCAGCTATTTCCGACTCCTCTGTTGCTATCTCCCAAAATGGCTGCCATCATGCTTAGCTACATATGTACGCCGATACATTTTCAGTACCATATTTCTACATTCATGTCATTCTTATGTGAGTAAATCATTGTTCATCATTATTTTAGTTGGTTTTGGAAGTGATTATTCTTGATTTTTATCACAAACATCGTGAATAAATAAGACATTTTCCTTGCAATATCCAGCTCAGACATGCAGACGGCTTCGGCCATCGGTACCGAAGTGCTAATTTATGTCAAAGTGAACACCTCGTGTATATATAACCAAGCCATATGGATAGCTCTTTTGTCTTGCCTTAATGGGGCTGGGTTGGAAGCCCTACAGGATAGTTAACCGGCTTGGCTTTATATATGAATAGGAGACAAATGCATGTGTGATTTGGGTCGTTAAATACAGAACATCGAGTGTCGTTAGATCCTAAAAGTATGGTCGCTTGTCGCATAAGACAGACGGTCGTTTAATAAAGATAGATTATATAGTAATTTTCGCTGGGAGGAATAATTTTGGTCGTTTAAGACAGAAGGTCGCTGAATTCAGAAGGTCGCTAAGGCAATTTTGACTGTATTATTAACTTCAACTTATAGAAATGTATATTTTTCCTTCAAAGATTTTAACATAATAGACATACAGAGGATTCCACTTATTTGAATTGGACATTTTCCAGAAGAAAATATTCAGATAACCGGAGATAATAGGCAGAGATGGCATTGACCCCCTATATATATACATACGCATGTGAACAGGCAATATCCTTTCCTTCATTTGATATATGCGTAAATTATTTACACTTTAAACTAACAAGTAATTATTTTCGAAGTTATAAATCAATTTTAATTGTTTAATTACAAAACAACGTTCCAATTTGAGATTCTTGTTTACGTTAGATCGACATGTGAATCTGTTTGAGAAAAAAGCCTGACGATCAATACCAAATGCAATAACTAAACATGATTGTGTCAGAAAATATTTACATATCAATTCTGAAATATTGAACAAATGTACTTACATTTGCCCTAGCAAAATGAGCATACCATCGTGATCAAACTTTAAAGGGCCGATCAACTTGCAGTGTTGTTTTGACATACGAGTATGAATTCGAAAATGGCGGCTGGTAATGAAGCCATGTGTTGACTGGGCATAAATATGTTTTGATAATTCTTCCGGCATTGTTGATTAGGCTGGTTTAATAGGCTTGCTATGTAGATATTTACCTGATTTATCAGACTTGCTATGTAGATATTTACTGATTTATTAGACTTGCTATGTAGATATTTACCTGATTTATTAGACTTGCTATGTAGATATTTACCTGATTTATCAGACTTGCTATGTAGATATTTACTGATTTATTAGACTTGCTATGTAGATATTTACTGATTTATTAGACTTGCTATGTAGATATTTACCTGATTTATCAGATTTGCTATGTAGATATTTACCTGATTTATTAGACTTGCTATGTAGATATTTACCTGATTTATCAGGCTTGCTGTGTAGATATTTACCTGATTTATCAGACTTGCTATGTAGATATTTACAGATTTATCAGACTTGCTATGTAGATATTAACTGATTTATTCGGCTTGCTATGTAGATATTTACCTAATTTATCAGGCTTGCTATGTAGATATTTACCTGATTTATCAGATTTGCTATGTAGATATTTACCTGATTTATTAGACTTGCTATGTAGATATTTACTGATTTATTAGACTTGCTATGTAGATATTTATCAGGCTTGCTATGTAGATATTAACTGATTTATTAGACTTACTATGTAGATATTTATCAGGCTTGCTATGTAGATATTTAATGATTTATTAGACTTGCTATGTAGATATTTACCGATTTATCAGACTTGCTATGTAGATATTAACTGATTTATCAGGCTTGCTATGTAGATATTTACCTGATTTATCAGACTTGCTATGTAGATATTTACCTGATTTATCAAACTTGCTATGTAGATATTTACCTGATTTATCAGACTTGCTATGTAGATATTTATCTGGGTTGCTATGTAGATATTTACCAGGCTTGCTATGTAGATATTTACCTGATTTATCAGATTTGCTATGTAGATATTTACCTGATTTATTAGACTTGCTATGTAGATATTTACCTGATTTATCAGGCTTGCTATGTAGATATTTACCTGATTTATCAGACTTGCTATGTAGATATTTATCAGACTTGCTATGTAGATATTTACCTGATTTATCAGGCTTGCTATGTAGATATTTACTGCTTTATTAGACTTGCTATGTAGATATCTATCAGGCTTGCTATGTAGATATTTACCTGATTTATCAGGCTTGCTATGTAGATATTTACCTGATTTATCAGACTTGCTATGTAGATATTTACAGATTTATCAGACTTGCTATGTAGATATTAACTGATTTATCAGACTTGCTATGTAGATATTTACCTGATTTATCAGACTTGCTATGTAGATATTTACCTGATTTATCAGACTTGCTATGTAGATATTTACCTGATTTATCAGACTTGCTATGTAGATATTTACCTGATTTATCAGACTTGCTATGTAGATATTTACCTGATTTATCAGACTTGCTATGTAGATATTTACCTGATTTATCAGACTTGCTATGTAGATATTTACCTGATTTATCAGACTTGCTATGTAGATATTTACCTGATTTATCAGACTTGCTATGTAGATATTTACCTGATTTATCAGACTTGCTATGTAGATATTTACCTGATTTATCAGACTTGCTATGTAGATATTTACCTGATTTATCAGACTTGCTATGTAGATATTTACCTGATTTATCAGACTTGCTATGTAGATATTTACCTGATTTATCAGACTTGCTATGTAGATATTTACCTGATTTATCAGACTTGCTATGTAGATATTTACCTGATTTATCAGACTTGCTATGTAGATATTTACCTGATTTATCAGACTTGCTATGTAGATATTTACCTGATTTATCAGACTTGCTATGTAGATATTTACCTGATTTATCAGACTTGCTATGTAGATATTTACCTGATTTATCAGACTTGCTATGTAGATATTTACCTGATTTATCAGACTTGCTATGTAGATATTTACCTGATTTATCAGACTTGCTATGTAGATATTTACCTGATTTATCAGACTTGCTATGTAGATATTTACCTGATTTATCAGACTTGCTATGTAGATATTTACCTGATTTATCAGACTTGCTATGTAGATATTTACCTGATTTATCAGACTTGCTATGTAGATATTTACCTGATTTATCAGACTTGCTATGTAGATATTTACCTGATTTATCAGACTTGCTATGTAGATATTTACCTGATTTATCAGACTTGCTATGTAGATATTTACCTGATTTATCAGACTTGCTATGTAGATATTTACTGATTTATTAGACTTGCTATGTAGATATTTACCTGATTTATCAGACTTGCTATGTAGATATTTATCAGACTTGCTATGAAGATATTTACCCGATTTATCAGACTTGCTATGTAAATATTTACTGATTTATTAGACTTGCTATGTAGATATCTATCAGGCTTGCTATGTAGATATTTACCTGATTTATCAGGCTTGCTATGTAGATATTTACCTGATTTATCAGACTTGCTATGTAGATATTTATCAGGGTTGCTATGTACATATTTACCAGGCTTACTATGTAGATATTTACTGATTTATTAGACTTGCTATGTAGATATTTACCTGATTTATCAGACTTGCTATGTAGATATTTATCAGACTTGCTATGTAGATATTTACCTTATTTATCAGGCTTGCTAAGTAGATATTTACAGATTTATTAGACTTGCTATGTAGATATTTATCAGGCTTGCTATGTAGATATTTACCTGATTTATCAGACTTGCTATGTAGTTATTTACCTGATTTATCAGCCTTGCTATGTAGATATTTATCAGACTTGCTATGTAAATATTTACCTGATTTATCAGACTTGCTATGTAGTTATTTACCTGATTTATCAGGCTTGCTATGTAGATATTTATCAGGGTTGCTATGTAGATATTTACCAGGCTTACTTTGTAGATGATTTCCTGATTTATTAGGCTTGCTATGTAGCTATGTAGATATTTTGCTATGTATTTATTTACCTGATTTATCAGACTTGCTATGTAGATATTTACTGATTTATTAGACTAACTATGTAGATATTTACCTGATTTATTAGGCTTGCTATGTAGATATTTACCTGATTTATCAGACTTGCTATGTAGATATTTACCTGATTTATCAGACTTGCTATGTAGATATTTACTGATTTATTAGACATGCTATGTAGATATTTACCTGATTTATTAGGCTTGCTATGTAGATATTTACCTGATTTATCAGGCTTGCTATGTAGATATTTACCTGATTTATCAGAATTGCTATGTAGATATTTACTGATTTATTAGACTTGCTATGTAGATATTTATCAGGCTTGCTATATAGATATTTACCTGATTTATCAGAATTGCTATGTAGATATTTACTGATTTATTAGACTTGCTATGTAGATATTAACTGATTTATCAGCCTTGCTATGTAGATATTTACCTGATTTATCAGACTTGCTATGTAGATATTTACCTGATTAATCAGCCTTGGTATGTAGATATTTACCTGATTTATCAGCCTTGCTATGCAGAGGAATCTCGTACAGCGACTCCTGATCTTTCACTTTATCATCATCCTGCTTTACATCATTACCATTAGTGGATAAAACTTCTTGTTTGTCTTCACTTGCTTCTCCATCGCCATTTGTTGCACTGAAAAGTAGAACGATATTAAAATTATTGTTTAGCCCCTTTTTATTGAGCTATTTTCGCAAGGCAGATTATACAGCACATACTGGTATATTATCATAGTGTCTTCCAAATCGTGAAGGTGAGAACCATTTGTTTCATCCCTTTTAATGTTGGTCAGGTACAATTTCAAGTTTAGTCTAACAGTAGTGACACTATAGGTTATATACAGTATTCAATTTAAAAATGAACAAACCAAATTAGTTTTTGTTTTTAAATTTCATTTTCATCATCATATAAATACAACTTAATTGGATCATACTATATTTAACAGCTGAAGACAATATAATAAGACCGGGAAAAGGAAACAAGTCTTTATAAACCTTATTTTTATTGTCCCGTTCTTCCTGACGTGCAATATTCTTGATTTTAAAACCTGATGTGCAATATTCTTGATTTTAAAACCTAAGATAAAGTAGTATTTAGTAAGGATATAAAGTTTAGGTGTACCTATCAGACAGTTCAGCTCCTTGGAGAGATTCCACATCTGTTGTCTGAGTTTGGATCTCCCTAACGCTCGGACGATCAATCTGTAGGCCAGTCTTCATAGCTATTACAGTGGCCGTAGGGTCTACATTAAACTGACAGTGTTTCTGTGGAAAAACCAATATTCCTATTATTACCACACACTTTATGGACTTACAAGGAATAACCAATACAAAGTTATCACTATCAGCTGAGAGAGGTTTAGCCAATCAAATACACAGTTTTAAGCGGTCGTCAGGTGTGTACCCTTCTGATTCAATTTAACTGGAGTACTACATTATAAAATCATAAATGAGATGTTTGTTAATTTTGAATTTTACCTGTATAATTACAATGTTACCTTAGATATCTTGGAGATGTTCCAAACTACAATGTTTCCATTTAGGGTTGATGTTGCCACAAAATCGTCTGTATTGGTCGTACTCAGGCATTCGATCTGTTCAACAGTGAAATTGAAAAGCTTTAAGGAATGTTGTGTATGATTTAAAGTATAACGTAAACCAGTGTGCACAATACATAAAATATACACAACACAGGACTTTTATTGTAAAGTGACTGAAGATTCAATAACTGCATTATGCACAGTATATGTATGGAAGGTGAAAGTGATTGTATATTACTGGATGACTTTATCAAATTAAAAATTCTGTAATGTTTGAGATAAGTTATGTTTTAGAAACACTTTACGTAAGGATGAATACCAATGTTGATCTACATATACCTTTTCACTACTATCCCCATGCTTTCTCGCCGGCTGACTTGCATAGGTTACTGCAGAAGAAAAAAAAGAATAACTTAATATCTATTTTTTCTTTCTTTTGAAGATCAAGGCTTGTTTTCATTAAAGATTGAGAAGATATTTAATAAGATATTTACCACTGAGAGGTACATTTTGTGTGTATTCTCCTTTAACAAATGGACAAGCTGGTGAATGGCGTTCGTGTTCTGACCTGAAACAGGGATCAATACAGTAATATATTACACATAAAATCAAAACTGATGAACACAGGAAGAACATTATGATCAATATTCTAAGCCAATGAAAGGACCTTACCTAGCTTATTCAAATTACATTTCACTCCAAATCATTTCACAATTCATGTCTTTCAATACATTTCATATATTATTACACATGTCAAATTACACACAATGAACCATCTTGATAGATTTACTTGTGATAAATAAGCCTAGTTTGTGTTGAGTGAATGTTATTGATAATTTAATATACCAGGGTTCATCTGTAGGCTCCCAGCACACCAGACACACATTACAAGTAAAACACATGGCTCTGTCATCTCCAATAGAGTTTGGTTGGTGATAAAAACCCGCCTGGGACATAGGATCTGGCAAGGCCCATCTGAAAGGTGTAGAATTTGGCCATGTAATAAATGAACATAATAACATAATCATAGATTGAATGTAATCTCTTAGATCCCTCAATCTCTTCTCGAAAAGGAATTTTATAAAGGAAAACTCTGATATACAAAGGAAGTTCTTGTGTCTTACATGAAAAGATGAAAAATACCACAAAAGAAAATTTGCTGTAGTCTAAGAAATAGATTCTCATGCAAACAAGAG
Source organism: Argopecten irradians irradians (assembly GCA_004382745.1). Classification (NCBI taxonomy): domain Eukaryota; kingdom Metazoa; phylum Mollusca; class Bivalvia; order Pectinida; family Pectinidae; genus Argopecten; species Argopecten irradians. The sequence continues at coordinate 43,754 of SAYR01042728.1, read as the reverse complement.
ATCCCAGAGGGATCTTGGCGTCCACCAAAGAATGATCTGGGTCTGACAATAAAAAGAGTGATCTTTTCCCTGCTTTTCAAACTTTTTCAAACACACTATATATACAAGAGATCCCAGAGGGATCTTGGCGCCCACCAAAGAATGATTTATGTCTGACAATGGAAAGAGGATCTTTTCCCTGCTTTTCAAACTTTTTCAAACACTACATATAAAATTTGAGACAGATCGCTATAGTACTTTCTAAGAAAAAGTGGTAACAAACTTCAACAATGAAATCTAAGATGGCGGCCGGTTGGCCATCTTTTTTACCGATCAGTCCCAAAAAGCATTATGGAGCAGTCCTTAAAGGTACTATGCACATCTAGGGTACAAGGGGAAACTATGCTTGGAATTTGAGAAAGATCCCTTCAGTACTTTCTGAGAAATAG
>SAYR01042728.1:8123-26012 GCA_004382745.1 Argopecten irradians irradians | reverse complement strand
GTTAAAGTTTGTTACCGCTATTTCTCAGAAAGTACTGAAGGGATCTTTCTCAAATTTTATGTGTAGGTTCCCCTTGTACCCTAGTTGTGCATAGTACCTTTTAGGACTGATGCATAATGCCTTTCGGGACTGATCGGTAAACAAGATGGCCAACCGGCTGCCATCTTAGATTTCATTGTTGAAGTTTGTTACCACTATTTCTTAGAAAGTACTATAGCGATCTGTCTCAAATTTTATATGTCATGTGTTTGAAAAAGTTTGAAAAGCAGGGAAAAGATCCCTCTTTCCATTGTCAGACATAGATCTTTCTTTGGTGGGCGCCAAGATCCCTCTGGGATCTCTTGTTTTCTTTTTCTTTTTTATTTTGTTATGAAGAGGCATTGATAAAATTGATATGATTATAGAATTGATTAATCACTTTTAAAAAATGGCACTCAGATTCTGACTGAATTTATTGGTGTTGATATTGTTATTTCAGAAATAAAAAATTTAAATAAAAAATTTATTTCAGGAAAATGATTTATTCAACTTATCGTTCTTGAATCAACTTTAAATATCATAAAATAAATACGGTATACCGTATATATCTTTTGTTTAACTCCAAAATTCAACACTGCACACTATACTACATTATGTATACTAAATTCAGTATAGATGAAAAACCAATTTCTTTATTCCTTTGTTCGAGTCCTTCATTCACAGCATTGGGGCCGCGGTGGCCGAGTGGTTAAGATGTCCCGACATATTACCACAAGCCCTCCACCTCTGGGATGCGGGTTCGAATCCCATGTGGGGCAGTTGCCAGGTACTGACCGCTGGTCGGTGGTTTTTCTCCGGGTACTCCGGCTTTCCTCCACCAACAAACCTGGCACGTCCTTACATGACCCTGGCTGTTAATAGGACGTAAAAAAAAAAAAAATAAATAAACCAAAAATCATTCACAGCATCTTTGAATGGCCTTGACACTTTGATATATTTTATCCGAAGATGTTTTGTTAGTTCTGTATTCTTCTACTATGTTGTATTGTATCAGTAGTCAAATGACCGTTTAGGCCCATGCGCTTCTTGTGTCTGTTGCCTTAGAAACATTGGCGGAAAAAAAAGAAAATTACTGTTTCCATTGCAAACTCTATTTTTGTTTCAAGGGTAATATCATTATGTTCCAAATGAAGCTTTCTTTTATCATAACATTTGGTGTGAGTATAATATATGTTGTATAGACAAAGCTTTTGTTCCTGTTTTAGGGGAAGTTGGAGCTTGTCACTGGTTCTATAGCCACTAATATGAAACTGGAGGCATACAGTAAAGAGGACAAGCTAATCTGTAAACTGGACAATGATGAGGCCTTACTGGGTTCCTATCCCGTAGATGATGGAATGCGATTACATGTTAGTATTAAATCAGATATTCAGACGTTGATAAATCAGGATTGAAACCTGGTGATATTAAAGGCATACTACCTTTCCGAAACAAAAGTTAAAAGTTTCTTAAAAATAATAATAACATCTGAAAATGTCTATTGATGGCCTAGGATGATGTCACAACACGAAACATATGCCAGATTCCCTAATGAGTGATTAATGTTAACAGTGGAGATTTATTTCTGGCACTGTGATAGTCAACTAATGTGCAGTATTTAGGAAGACGGCGGTGATAAATAAGATGACCCACATTATGAAAATTAACATTTAATTTATTTTACATAACCAGGTTAATTGCTCAGAAGGTGATGATAGTGTAGTATTAATGGTAAACTATTATATATCACTTTTACTGCTCTACAAAATTAAAATATTGTTTTACATTCCCATTGTAAAAAATCAAAACCTGTTTTGGAAAGGTAGGGAGCCTTAAGTGTTATATATTTTCTGATATTATTATAAGTTATCAAACAATCTTTTTCGATACTCCAGGGGTTCCGATCACATACGATTTCTACACCCCTGGACTATCTCATAGCAAAACTGGAGGCAACCGGACAGAACAGGGAGTTTAGTCCTTTGATGTACATCAAAAGAGCCATATAACAGTTCACTGTGGTTGACTGTGTGGCTTTGAAATTGGGCGTCGCTCTCTCTGTAGTCTTCAAAGAAAATCTTTGCTGGTCTGTGATTGGTCAGAAATTTTCTTCTGAACTGCCTTCAGTTTTACCATGAGATAGTCCGGGGGTGGATATAACGTCAGTTATTGTAACCCCTGGAGTATCAAGGATGTCAAACAACAAAATACTTCTTTTTTCAGGTTGTAGATTCAACAGTTAGATTAGGAGAATTTGAAGATACATCAAAAGTAGAAAAATTTGAACTGTCAGAAGATGCTTATGCCAAACGGTCAGGTAATTATATCTTATAGTGAACCGGGACTGTCTTTGATGGGTATGAGAGTACACACTAACAGGATCTGTCCAGTAACATATATCAATACTAAACTGTTTTGTCGTAAGACAATTCTATTTATAGAATTTGGTACACAATAAGGTATCTAGATTCATGGTTGTTTAGATTCTTACTTCAGGTAAAAAACTGGAAGATAATTGATGTAATAATTGTTCTAGCATATTGTGATGTTCAGTTTATTTGTAAACTTTCAGATTCTGTGAGAGCGTTTAAAGAGAGAAATAAAATGGGCAGATTCAAGGAAATTTCTCCAGAGGAACAACAGAGACTTGATGAAGAAAAAGAAAAAAAGCTTGAGGCTGAAAAACAAAAAGCAGATTCGATCAAAGTAGGAGACCGGTAAGTGCATACTTATGTTTCTGTTTCATTTTTATTCATGTCAATTCAAGGTCAAGGTCACTGCAATGACTTACATGAAGGTTGATAAAGGTCAAAATTCATGCAGTGCTTGGTTTAAGTTGCTTTTAAGGTTTGAAGGTCAAAGGTCAAGATAGATTTATTCAGGTGCAATCACTTTTGACATATTCACAACCTTAATCAGATTGTGTTGTGTCTGATTAGGGCTTGGGTATTTCCTTTGTCTCCTTTAATTCTGCCATCATCATATTACCTCCTGTCTACTTTATATATATATAAACTTGTCTCTAATACAGATTGTAGGCTAACAGCATGGTCTTGTTTGATGTGATCGTAAAGCTTTGTAATGTTTCAAAGTAAATGTCAGATGAAGAAATCTGACAGTAATATAGGGGAATATTGCTGACTACACAGGAATTCAACATTCAAAGTTGAGGGTTCATCGGTATAAAGACAGATTCCAATTATTTTTTTTTCAATTTTAACAATAGTTTGAGTTTTTATTTGGTAAATGAGTATTTATTAATGCTATACACCTGTAAACTAACTGACGACTCTACAGCATTTCCATGCCTGATGACTTTATTACGCGATTTATGCATATACATTTTTTTCTCTCTCTTTTTTTCCCCACTCAGAGTTGAGAATATTAAATTTTTGAGCTTTTTTTTTATTCTTTTTATTTTCATGAAAATACCGATTCATGCAACATATACATAAGCATGCATACATGTAGACAGACATACATACATACATACATACACACCATCACATACATACATACATACACACCATCACATACATACATACATACATACATACATACATACATACACACCATCTCATACATACATACATACATAAATAAATACATATATGCATGCATACATGCTGTAAATACACACTTAAATAAGTATACACATACATGTACATATCCATATACACACCCTTACACACACACTTACACATATACACACGCGCCATCACATATTGTACACATTTATTATCCACATCTAAATACTCTATTAACATGTATGTAACATTTGAACATAATCACTCATTCATCAAACAACATCTATAGTATAAATATAATTGATTTGTTTAATTTGCTCACTTAGTATTCTCGTTTCATCATATTAGGTGAACGATTATTATTTTATTTACATATTTTTCAAATATTAATAAGTAAAGAAATATTTACAATTCATTCCATCATGGATGCTGATAAGTATTATAAGCATATATAACGAATGCAGGCGGAGGCGCGCGGAGCCTAATCAATTGCACAGAGAGCCAAATTTCCATGTTTGTCGTATCAACTCTAGCCACATAGATCTGGCTATCTGTACAATTGACCAGGCCTTTTGTAATTACTTAATATATCATTTTGATATTATTTTGGTAAGTAAGTAAGTAGGAGACGAAAGTACAGTGATAGATAATCCGGATTTAATACACATTTCCGGATCCATAGCATCCAATCTTTAAGGATAACATAATTAGTAAACGAAGGGAAACACCAAACTCTAACTAGAAAACTTAAAAAATATATAAATTGCACAGAAATGTTTCACATTATCAAAAGGAAATGGTTATTCTGTCACAACCTGAGAGGGCATTTTGTTCCCTGTGGGAGGTCTGGTTTGTTATTTATTTATTATTGTAGAGATGAGTACACTACAAAACACTGATAAGCCAGCCAATGAAAAATTTATCTTATGCTTGAGCTGGGAAATAAAGGATAATTAAGAGTTATTGTATAGCTTTGCTTATATCCGACAAATGCCAAAAACTTGGTAAAATCCTGTGTTCTGCACAGACTCTCTGGGCAATCATTTCTTGAGGCAGAACATTACTTGGAGCCAATACTAATATGGATGTAGAATTTACTAATGGTGCATTCTACTGGAGTGTGTGTAGTTAATACATCCCCAACAGACTTGTTTGTCTGTACCATAATAATCATATTGAAGGGTATCTACAGTAAATAGTCTGCTAGAAGAACCATGTTGTCTGCTGCAGTAATACACTGCACAAAAAATAAACTATAGTTTCCCTCCCATGTGTAACAATGTTGTTGATAATGAACTTATGTGTTGAAATAACGATCAGAGCGAATATGTCACTTATATAGATCAATAACTACCGCAACACATCTTTATTGTCCTTCAGGACAGTGAACATTTGACACAGAAACTAATTTATTTAAGCCGGGCCTCATTCACTCCAGCCAATAGGCTCCGGGGATTTTGTACACACATTAAACATTCAAGTTAATGTCAAATAGCATACCCCAGTAATTGTATAATGATGACATTGGGATGAGCTTCAAACAAATAAATTTTCAACATTTTCTCAATTCCCACGACAAATTAATGCAATGGCAATTATCTTTAGTTTAACTTTTCTGTTCAAAAGGAAATCAATCTTCATGCAAAAGTACCTGCTGAATGGGCAACTTATATTCCATTCCTGGCAATCAGCAAAGGTTTTGTTTCTAAAAGTACTACATATATGTACTTCATTTACCAGCATTATTAAAACGTTCATGAGGTCTCACATATTCCCCTTACTTAGGGGATGCATTTTATCATGGGAAAGCAAATTTTTGAGCATGGCTTGTTTGATTGCGATAGGATATGCTCTTATTGGTAAGAAATTTCATTTGAATAGTATGCTTATAACATCCCTGACTAACACTTAGGATGTGACGACCTGTGACTAAAAATAAAAACATCTTTTTTATGAGCTCGGATAGAACACTGCAGATATAATTACATAAGTTTAATTTTCTTCATGAAAGTTATGATTTTCTGACCATGGAATGGATTAATGGCAAATGAAATAACAGATTGATTGTATTCATTCATTTATTGTGACTGACACCTAAGGGATGACCATAAGGCCAAAAAAACTCAAATTATCTTGAATACATCAGAACTCATATGACCATTCACATTTGATTTTCTGTTTTTCACTCTGTATATCTCAAATGCCTTTCTCTTCAAGATGCTCCACCACCGACAGAGCATAAATAATATTCATCATTTGAACAATAATTGTTGTTTAATCATGTAAGTATATATAGTCTGATTAACACAAAAACTTATATTTTGCCTTTGTTGCATGGGCAATCAGTACTTCATTCGATATAGGATATACTGCCACGGAATTTTTTCGGGATGTAATCAATTATTTTTTATATTTTTAACTTAAAATAAAATTAGAAGTTCAAACATTTCAGTAGTGGTAATGGTGTAAAAAATATGATTTGTCAGGGGTGGAGCATCTTTAATATAACCTCAGTGATTTATAGAAAAAAAAAATAACATATTATGTATTTAAGGTGAATCATAAGCATGAGCACTATTTCAATTTGAAGGAGATTTTATGTATGTGTAACTTCAGAGAGAATGTTTCCTCCACAGGTGTGAAGTGAGAGTCCCAGAACAGCTATATAAACGAGGAGAAGTTAAATATGTTGGTAAGAAAAGTGTCTTTGTGTTGTGTTGGTGCCCTTGGACCTAATGTTTGTAAGGATTGCCTCCCCTTGACTTTAGTTTAGTCCTCTCCCAAGCCTGATGCCACCCTAATCTGTCTTACCACTCAATGCTTGGCAAATAAAAAAAGAGCCATAATGAGGTAAAATCGGTATAAAGCTAGTATATTAATAATCCGAAATAAAAGGCCAAAATAAATTCAAAGTAAAATCGAAATCATTTCTATGGAATATATATTCAGACACTATAGGGCATTCTTCAGTCCAAAATACTCACGAGGTTTTTGAATTTTTAAAAGATATTTTTCACAAAATATTCTGCGAATTGAGGAAATAATGAGTGGCTCTGATAAAAACCTAAATAATGTGTTATAACATAAACAACATAAACACTTTTTATACTTCTTTTAAAACCAAGATATTATATTGATTGCAGGTTTGACAGACTTCAAAGAAGGGTACTGGGTTGGTGTGCAGTATGATGAACCTGTAGGGAAAAACGATGGGAGGTAGGTTTATATCATAGCATATGAGAAAATACAGCTTGGGATTGAATTGGGGTCTAAAAGTCAACTACAAAGGTCACTGTTACTAAAAATAGATTGTTCACAAATTTTCGTTTCCGATCGATAATTTGAAACTGAATTTGTTCAAACTTCATACAATAATAGCATAACTAAGCAATGATAACTGGCCATCAATTAGAAAAATGTAATTGGCGACAGGGGACGTGTGTTGCTTGTTTACACTTACCGTAAACTTGTTTCTTTGACAGTGTGAAGGGAAAGCAGTACTTTGAATGTCCAGAAAAATATGGTGGATTTGTACGAGTAAACCATGTGGAGGTTGGGGACTTCCCAGAAGAAGATCTGGGTTTTAGTGACGAGGATGAAATATGATGTCACTCCTATGTTCCTTTGGTTGATTAGTATGTAGTGTGTTCAATACACTGGAGAAGGATGATCTGTCTAATGATAAGGAGTAAATGTTGGTGCATGGGCTGAAGGATGAGAGTCTGTATGGAAATGTGCAGGGCATGCTTGAGCAGCAAGAAAGTGGTGAAAGGGCCTCATTGTCTAGTGTTCATGATATATATTGAGAAAGAGTAAAAATGGTGAAAGGAAACTTCAGACTTCAAGCAATTTAACGACATTTTCAACACTTCTCACAATTAAATATAATAAATGCAACTATTGACAGTTGTGGCCATATTGAAAACTCACCCTGACCACTTTGAATGATATTGACTGAAGACATTTGACAGAAGATTGCTGGTACAGAGTTAATTACAATATTCCTCGTCAATATGACAGACATGCCTTCATCACAGAGCTTACTTTAATTTTGATGCTCTGATTAAATGTGTGTTCCGCTTTCAATTTATTTCATAGAAATATTACAGTTAAATTGTACCTTATACAAGATACTGCAATATTTCACCATTATCTTTGCTTTATAAATAAAATTGCTTAATTTGTATTTTATTCTTGTCTGTTATTATGGGGAAAAATATTGTGAATAGTTGAATATATCAGGTATGAATCCTGACATTTCACTATGGTGGGAATCATAGAGAAATCTAGAAAACCTCACAATGAAAACTCAAGTCCATTGGCCTGTTGTAAACATTATTCCAAAACATCATCTTTCTCTTTCTTATCTTTATTTTCTTTAGAGATATTTCCATATGAGAGGTCTTCTGACAGTAGTGGATGATCGTCAAGCCCATGCAGCGTTGACATGCATAACTTAACTCTTTGAAGCGAGACTTTAGAGACTTGGTCAAGCCAAACAACATTTACATTCTTTATTGGAGGCATTTCAAAATGTTATATATATATATAAATATGTTGTTGATAATATTACCTTGTCTTTTTACCTCACGAAATATATTGACAAACAGTATAGAGTTTGTCTTACCAAGTTGCGTTTATCTTTACACTGTTTAGCTATTGAAGCTGGTAGATATAATAATACTCCAAGATTAAGACGTTTTTGTAGTATGTGTGATTCAAGAGAAATTGAAGACGAATATCATTTTATCCTTCAATGTCACAAATATAACAATGTAAGAAAAAATATATTAAGAGTTACTACTGAAAAACCCATCTGTATATAAATTAATGGAGTTAAGAGTGAAAAATATAAAGGAGTTATGTTCATTAGGAAAATATATATACGAGGCAACAAAACTAAGAAATAATCAAGGTACCTACTGATATGTAGTCATTATAATTCATTTGTTAGATAATAGTACATGTTGTAACTATACTGTTATATTACTTTCTCTTTATGATATAAGTATTGTATACGTCATGCTGAAATTTATGTTCAATATTTGTGTGACTGATAGGCCGAAAGTAATAAAAGAATTAAATTGAAATTGAAGTCATTCCGTTGCTCATCCATTTATCACATATCCTCCTAATGGTTGGGACACTCGTAAGTGGGTGACAACCATCCGGATGTAGCCCAATACTTAATTAGGAGTTCAATACTTTCCTTCCTTTCGAACACTGATTCTTCACCCCCTGCAATATATTTGAAGTTTCTGGTAAAATAAATGCCTGCAAACTTGTTAATATCGGTCCATGGTAGATTATTTCCCTGTTTGCTGCTGTTAGTGTTTAGACACATACTGTTTGTAAACTTAATCAGTGATCAGTTTTGAAGGCTTGTATTTCAGTGTCCATTTACTAGCGTACGAATACAGATATCAAGTTGATCCTGTAACAACGTTTTAGACGCTGTCAACATCAATGTATCATCCACACGTGAATACTTCCAAGTTTTTTTTAAAAATCATCAAGGTCAATGATAAGGTCATTTACTAGAAAACGTCACACAGATCTTCCCCGATCGGCGCTTTTGGGGTAGTGTTCATACATCTTTGAAAGAGTCGAACAATTATCGTCAAAGTTTGCCATTGAATCAATATTGAACAGCTACTTGTAAATGACCCTTCATTCTGAACAGCGTTGAATATTTTCTGGTTATCTAAAAAGACAGCAAAACCATTTGTCTCTTGTTCGAGGTATTGATTACTGAACTATAAACGTTGCGGTTATATACTGTGGCACTGGACGAATTCTTTGCTGTAGATATATTAGGATGTATAATGGACGTGATGTCTCAATACCCATATTAGCGATATTATGATAATAAAAGTGTCACTTTTAAAGCTATAAATGTGATACCCCAACATTTCCAATAACTCCATATTAACGCCTAAGTCGTTTTGTGAATTTCCTCTCGTTCTGGCTTGAATATGGTGGTCAAAAATTCCATTGGTGACTTTATCATCTTGGAAATTGTTCACAAATTCTAACGTTTATCGTATCTCCTCTCAGTTTCCAGTATGTGTGTTGGGGAGTTCCTTCAGTCGTCTACTACACATATATGGTACTTCTATTAAACCTGGTAGTGGCTTTGTCGCCCTTTGAATTACATAAACAACACTGTTTGTCTTATAGCTTATTAAATTTGTTATGAAAAGTTTAAATCTTTACCTACTAAGACTAGTATATGTCTTTCTCGGATGTAACATTACGTTTCCATCGGTTCCCTCCATGTGATAACTTCTTGTTCCCCATCCCTTTCCTGTTATTGTTAGTCCTTTTTATATGCAAGAGGACAGGATTTTAAAGGCCAGTAGCCGACGGAGGGGAACCAAAGCCTTTTTAAAGTCTATATAATTGGCATCGATTTCAGTCTTCACGCACCAAGTAAATTAAGAGTTGTTCTGTCAAGAAATCCTGTCAAGAAATCCATACTGTTTTTACCAAATATATTTTAAACATTTGGCTAATTATGACATTCAGTACGATCTTTTCCATGGTTTTCCTATGATGCTTGTAAGGCACACTGGTCGGTAGTTTCAAGGATCTGGTTTCAAATTAGATCTTTCCTTAAAATGGCTGTAATATTGGCCTCCTTCCAAGCTAATGGTACCATACTGACTTTTAATGATTGGTTAATATGCCACTCTGGTTTGTTAGCTCACCTGGCCCGAAGGGCCGGTGAGCTTATGTCATGGCGCGGCGTCCGTTGTCCGTCCGTCCGTCCGTTCGTCAACATTTACTTTAAATCGCTACTAGTCATAGAGTTCTGGATGGATTGTAACCAAATTTGGCCAGAAATATCCTTGGGGGATGGGGAACAGAACTTGTATAAATTTTGGCTCTGACCCCCCGGGGGCAGGAGGGGCGGGACCCAATAGGGGAAATAGAGGTAAATTCTATAAATCGCTACTTGTCATAGAGTTCTGCATGGATTGTAACCAAATATGGCCAGAAACATCCTTGGGGGAAGGGGAACAGAACTTGTATAAAATTTGGCTCTGACCCCAAGGGGGCAGGAGGGGCGGGGCCCGATAAGGGAAATAGAGGTAAATCCTAAAAATTGCTACTTGTCCTAGAGTTCTGCGTGGATTGTACCACCCAAATTTGGCCAGAAACATCCTTGGGGTTAACAGAATTCGTATAAATTTTGGCTTTGACCCCCTGGAGCAGAAAAAGTGGGGGCCAATAGGGGAATTAGAGGTTAATATTCAAATTTCACTCAGAAAATAAACTATGAACTTGTATTCAGAACATTACTTGGCATTCCAAACCAGGTGAGCGATACAGGCCCTCTGGGCCTCTTGTTTATTGTATAATCCCTTCAATGTCTTCGGATGCATCCTATTTGATCCCCAGGGTTTAGTAATATCCAGTGTTAAGGTGGTTCGATACAGTTAGGCCTAAAAATGTCCCCTCGTTTAATTTTTTTTTAAATTTGCTCACTGAAAGATTAGTTGATAAACTGTTTATTAAGGCTTTTATTTGAAATTAAACCGTGCGGTTTTGGAAATATTGTACTCTCAATAACCCTATTTCACCGTCTGTTTTACTCAAAATGCAATTTTACACACATATTTTCAAAGCTTGGTAATCGACTGAAATATTGCAAACAACATTTTTTATCTTTAATATGTAAGGTTATATGGCAATCAATGACCTCAATGTCGATTCCACTCCTAAAAATACATTAATTGTGAATTTTTCATGCGAATGCATGTAAATGAGGCCTAAAAAGGGCAATTTTTTGCATTTGAATTTAAACTTAAATACCTAATTTCAAAAAATTGTGTCGTTTAATTTTCTTTATTTTTGTCCACATAATTATACAGTTGTTTGGGTTATGATAAAAGAATATGAAAAAAAATGACCGCGGAATTTTTGAGTAATTAGCCTTTCTATACCCCTACCCCCTAAAAAATGACTTTTCACAATTACGTTATTAGACCGAAATTGAGCGATAATATTTTTATAAAGAACATCTTATATATTCAACATTATAAAGTGTAATAGTCTGATAATATAAAGTGTTATATCTGTTAATTTTATGTCACGATGCCACCGATTTGATGCTATACAAAGCTAAGAAATTGCACAAATAAGCCATTATTTTGCCTGGATATAATATTTGAAAAATGAATAAGGAAAATTCCGTGTAAAGATTTCACTTCAGTTACCCTTTAGACAATCCATGGTTTTATATTGTTTAAGAGGAAACATATTTTATCAAAATCTATCTTTCCATCGACAAGATATCTTAGCTTCAATTGTCGTTTGAAGCAGATATTCAAGCATAAATTTGAATTTGGCGCCAAAATTGTAACGATGAAAAGCGTCTACGTGACAACGATCGAAGTTGATAACTTCAACTTGATCACAACAATGTCAATAAAATGAGACGTCATCATACACAACTGTATGTCTTTGTATGTTTTTTGATGAGATATATGCATATCTAATACATGTAGATATATGTTTATTATCCGAAGTAAACTAAAACAGATTTTTGGATCCTCAATATAACCTGTACGGCAAGTGTACGCCTAAGAAAAAAATCTCATATTCTGAATCCTCGATCTACGTTCAGCTGATTACTGTACACAGGAAAATAATTACCCAGTCTATGCCTACATGTTCATGTTTAGTTTCTATATCACAGATATAATACTGTTGTTGACACTAGCTTACATGTGCTTTTTCGTAAGATAGTATTTGATCAACTGAATCAGAGTACTTCCATGCATTTTCTTAAAACGGGAAATACATGCATCATCTAATTACATTAGTTAGGCCTATGTCTTATCGTACATGTATAACAGTAAATAAAGTCTTGTTTCCCGAACGTGTTAGTGCTTATTGAGGATCATATTAGCTAAACATGTTACATGTTGACGTCTACATACGCAATATTCATGAAATATACTAGCGTGTACAAATTGAACGAAAAGCAGGGGTGGGGCGATGGAGAGATGAAAATATTTCTGTATCTGTAGTTTTATACTAGAGGATTACTCGGTGAAATTGGAATATCTTGATTTAATGATTACGTATCTTCCTTAAAACACATGTACATTAAGTGTTAAATATTCACAGTTTAACGGAGTTGAACAGAAAATGTTTTAATCACTTGATTGTTATGGAATCTTATTTTATTCAGTACAAGATCGAGATATCAGTCCGTTTGTATGAATTATGTAATTTGCTTCTCAAAAGATACATGTAGCTTCATGTAATGTTAGCCTAGCCAAATTCAAAGATCTGACAACATCATTTTTTTCTAATTTGTCGAAACTAGGTCCTACACCTACCGTACAAACTTAGATTTTCACCCGGTATCCAGCTTTCGGCAAACAGTTCTAAGTACAATGTCGACAAATACGCCGTTCATCGACTATAGGCCTACTATCATGATTCTTCATAATCTTAGTCACAAAAGAGTTTTCATGTGCAGTTCCGAATGCACTCATTGACGTTCGGAACGTCCTTTTGAAGTTATGCCCTGGTGGCCCCATTGTAAAGACATCACTACAAGCTATCTACGACATTTTACTTTATGTTCGTTGTAATTTAGTGTGTTTCCGTTTCTCCCTTCCAAATCCGATTTTAGTTGGTATGTGTCCAAAACTGTTTGGGGTTAGTCTTTCCATTACCTGTAAAGAGGAAAAGACATATAAGACATGGCTCACCGTGTCCAACCGTACTTTGGAGATTGCGGTTGAAGTAACGCAGAGTTTGCGGTTATCACCGGAAGGTGATGGAAAATTGAGAGGGTAGGTCCACGAAATTGTCAAATAATGAAATTCTAGAGAATCTATCAAAAAACTGAGTCGCTCACGGATTGTAGCACACATTGAAGAATTCAAGGCATGTTTCGCATATTGTCGATGTTTTTTGTGGAGTTCAAACACTCCACGACAAAAATCGAAATCGGATTTTTTTGTAAACAAATCAAAATTTCATAATGTTTTAAGCCATATTATTTTATATAAACACTTTCCATTTGTGTGTTGATGTTCTAAAAACACCCCGACTGAATGACATTTGTTTGTGTCAAGAAATTTCCATGAAATACTGAATTGAATTTTTGAAGGATGAGGTTGCGGTTGCATAAAGTAAAAAATGGGGGTTGCGGTTTTTGGTCATTCAATAGCTATAATGGGCGGATGATACTTTGCCATTTCATGACCTCAGAGTGTTTTCTGGAGATGTTTGCGTTATAATGTTATTATCAACTTAAGACAATCAATTAAGTTTCCGTTCCGTTATTGTTCAGTTTTAATATTAGCAATGGTATTATAGTTAAGTGGCTATGCAGCTTTAACTTTTTCATTTGTTATTATAAAACTGTGTAGCACCAGGAAATTATACAAAATTATCATGAAGATCGTGAAGCATTTTTTCACCCCACGAAAACACACCCGTACCGTTATAAAAATACATGATGTGTATTGTGTTATCTCTGTAGTCTTCGTAATAAGAGTAGGCACCTAGTCGCTCAGAGACGCCTTTGCTACGGCGTTGATACACGTAAATAAATAAAAGTAAATAAAAAAATAAATAAGATTGATTGACCTTTGATATTGAATGATTTGACTATAGAGAGCATGGTCCAGTTCCCGTTATTACACAACACAACCTGATTTTATTTTTGAGTTGTGAATGGTCACTTTTATTGAACTCTCAACCATGCTACTTTCAATTAGCAAGAACAACAAAAATCTTCTCGAATCTCAAAACTAACCTAATTAGAGAAACAGGGATGTTATAATGGAAACAAAGATCTATACCTATGAACATGTGTCAAGCTTGTTACTGTTGTCCCATTTAACTCAGAACATCTGTTTTCGGCATATTTCGAAAAATAATCAACCGATTTTAATGCCGATTACTGTTTTTTTTTAGAATTCTGTTTGTCGTAAACAGAACAAGGTAATCAGACAAGAAACAAAAATGTTTCCTTCTTCGGCACTAGTAAATTTTGTCCACGACGACGTCCTATTACGCTTTAAAAAATCTACGCGTTTTTATGCTAAATTCAGATTATGTGAACATGACTAAGAAATAGCAACTGGGCGAATGAAAAAAATCCCTTGATCATAGACTATGTAAAAAATTTTGGTGTGGAAAATGAGAGCCACTTCTTTTTTTCATTGCTTCTTTAAATCAGCAAGCAAGAGTAAGTGTCTTGCAACATAAATATAAATCAAATCTCTCCGATAAAGAAAAAATTAATTGATATTCTAAAATCCATATATTCATAGACTATGCAAAAAAACACTGAATCATTGCTAAAAAACGATATAAAGTACACAGTTTATGGCTAATTATAATAATTTAGTTAATCGATGCAGTAATCGAAAAGGGGGATAAGCTGCACCAGATGGTATCATTTCGTCAATTTTGGACTCATCTGACAATCCGCACTCATAAAACCTACTTTATCCCAACCGCCAACATCAATGACGTACTTTTTTACTTTACATTTTCCGCAACACGAAAAACTACTTTATGTCAACCGCAATAATGGCGTTACTTTTACCGACACATTTTCAAATCGTATCTCTCAATCATCCGGTATTAGATTTAAGAAAATTTTTTGAGAGGCTGTTTACAAGGGTTCGAAATTATAATATAATCAGTTGATATAGGTCTAGACTAGATTTGTAAAGCAGCATGAGATCATGAACTTGACAATTGGCGAAGAGGCAAAAATTATGCACTGGTACAGGTGTTTGAATATACTGGGGCCATACAGAAACAGGTACGCCTCCCGGATTTTGGATATAATTCATCTCTGTTTCTCCGTGCCACACTTTCAAGATTTCTGAAAAAAAAGCATCCTGATTGAGAAAATATGACATTTTCTCTTCGACTTACTCCGTTTTCCGGCTCATAACCGCAAACTCTTGCGTTTACTTCAACCGCAAAATCTCCAAAAGTACGGTTGGACACGTGTGGCTCAGAGTTTATTCAAAAGTATAATAATTTTTGGCTTTAAAAATAGAATTGTTAACCACAAAAAAAACCATTGGTATACGCCAAGTAATTCATGAACCAATAAAAGTTGATCACATAGTTCAGGTATGTTTAATGTTGCGTTTATATTTTTACCGTTTTTAGTACTTTCTACTCTTTTGCATGATATGATAATGGTTACTTCTTAGCATGCATTATTTGATTAGAAAACTGGAAGATCTCCTTGTGCATTTAATAGGAATTTTCTTTTTATGCCAACAAAGGAAAGTTTTAAAATGTTTTCTTTGTTCAAAGTACATTGAAAGCATTTGGTTAATCGAGGCCTAAATAGGGAGTTGTGGAATCGTTTATGTGAATTATCAGGATGGGACACTTCTCGGAATACTTCATGAAAATACATCACTGCAAATGGTGTTTGTCATAATAAATCTCTTCAATCAAGGGAACATCATTTCTCATTTTAGAAATCAGAACATTTAGTCGTGTATTGACTGTTTGACGCAGAAAATAGCGGTAACTGTACAATAAACGGACTGGCACTGTGTGCCGTTTGAGTAAGATTGACTTACCCGCCGAACTGGTTGGCCTAATTTTTATTAAAGTGTGAAATAACACACATGTGACTGAAGCCAGATAATTATCTATATTTTCTTTGCGGCATAATTTTTGTAGTCTAACTTCGTCTTTGAATCGTGCATACCATGACATACTTGCTATCTGTCCTAAATTATGAGATACTTATACTTCATTGGTTTGATGCTAATGTATCTCTGAATTTAAAACTAATCTTGCCCATATGTATTTTTTTTTCATAAACATAACGTTTACTGAGCCGATTTATTTGGCGGTGCAAACTTACCTGCATTTAAGCATCCTTGATATTCCTATAGATTCGAGTTTTTCAAGAATACTGCAAGTTTTTGACTAAGCTTCTGTGAGGACAGGCCACGCTGTTGGAGTGGCAGCCGACAATCGTCGATCTTCTACAGTTAGAATATTGGTCCTATTGTCGAGTGGTATAGAGATGATCACTCCGGAAGTCAAGGTATCTAGAAATGTTATAAACATCAGATACCAACCAGACTTCTTACGCAGCTGAGAGCGAGAGTGCGATGGGACTTCTCTGAGCATATCGTTTCGATCGTTCAATAAAGGTATTGGGCAAAACAAGACAATGTTGATGTTCCCGTTACGAGAGTTTTTTACGTGGTGGTCACGCAAGTATTGGTACAACAGCAATTAAGGGGCAGAATGTACTGGTAGAGTTAATTATAATATCTACGAGGTGATTGCACTGAGGATAAAAGAAGGGGTATTAGAAAGATTTACCTATATACTTACGTGTAAATAAATAAATTATTCAAGACTATTGTGGAATAGTTAGGAATCGAGTAAAATGGTATAAACATAGATTCTAGTGCGCCTAAAATTTAATCACATTATATTCTACAGCTGTGAGTGTATGTTGTTATCATTTTTCGTATATTTGTCGTTCTCAATTCGTTTATTGTTGATTTAGTAGAAAGACAGATTAAATAATTCTTGTTCCATCAATTACACGTAATATCAATGCACTGAGAGAACTTGAAGATTTATAAAAACGATATATTGGGTCGTTATCCCTCTCCGTGTATGATTTTTCATTTCCGTTAAGGGAAGTGCGCCAAATTTCTGGACACGAAAGGAAAGTGTCGAGCGGCACTCCTGTCGCGAAACAGTTAGGTGCTTAAGAGCTGTAGATGGATAGTAGATGTGAGCGGTGTTTACGTTCGTAGCGATGATCGACCCAGTCCAATATGTCGTAGTGTATGAGAGGCTCATGACTGTGTTGATTCATGGACTGTCTTCTCTGGAAGTCTTGACCCTGAGACTTACGAGACTTTTCCATATCACCACCCCGTGGGTTATTTAGTTGGGCGCCAATTCATGTAACAGGAGAGGAGAAGAATGTAGCGGGCCAGTACCGGGGATTCGAACCCGATGACGCGCCTCCGAGACATTAGCCGAGGTCTCTACCGACTGAGCTACCTGGTCCACCAGATGATCGACGCCGAGTCAAATCCCGCTACACATATCAGGCTTGTGTCATCGGGAATGTGTTAATCATTATTTTTTAGAATCTTCAGAAATTTGTGTTTGATAATACCACCTAATGACGTCCCCTGTAAAGTGGCTGCGATGATCATTACCCGTGACAAAATGTTTTGTGAAGAAAAAGATTCGCTATAGGCGCCTCCAGCACTGGCTGGATGCTGGGGAAAACGAGAGGCGGATTAACAAAGCTTCAAACTGGTTCACTTAATTTGGTGGGGTATCGTTATAA
>SAYR01042721.1:0-10143 GCA_004382745.1 Argopecten irradians irradians | reverse complement strand
TAACAATTAAACAAGTTATCAATTTATAACAATTAAACAAGTTATCAATTTATAACAACTAAACAAGGTATCAATTTATAACAATTAAACAAGTTATCAATTTATAACAATTAAACAAGTTATCAATTTATAACAACTAAACAAGTTATCAATTTATAACAAATTAAACAATTGTATCCATTTAATAACAACTAAACAAAGGTAAATCAATTTAATAAAACTAAACAAGGTATCAATTTATACAACTAAACAGGTATCAATTTATAACACTAAACAAGGTAATCCCTTTATAACAAGTAAAACAAGGTATCATTTATACACTTAAACAAGGTAATCATTCTAATAACAACTAAACAAGGTATCAATTTATAACAACTAAACAAGGTATCAATTATAACCAACTAAACCAAGGTAATCAATTAAATACAACTAAACAAGGTTCATTTATAACACTAAACAAGGTTTCAATGTTATAACAACTAAAACAAGGTATCCCATTTATAACAATTAAACAAGGTATCCATTTATAAACATTAAAATACAAGGTATCAATTTGATAACAACTAAACAAGGTATCTAATTTATAACAACTAACAAGGTATCAATTCTATAACAACTAAACAAGGTAACATTTAAATAACCAACTAAACAAGGTATCAATCTAGAACAATTAAAACAAGGATCCAATTTTACACAACTAAACAAGGTATATTTATAACAATAAAACAAGGGTATCAATTTTATAACAACTAAACAAGGTATCAATTTATAACAACTAAACAAGGTATCCATTTTATAACAATTAAACAAGGTTCCATTTATACAAATTTAAACAAGGTTATCAATTTAATAAACAACTAAACAAGGTATCAATTTTAACACTAAATCAAGGTATCCATTTATAACAACTAACAAGGTAATCATATCTATAACATTAAACAAGGGTATCCATTTATACAACTAAACAAGGTAACTTCCATTTAATAACAACTAAACAAGGTATCATTTATAACAACTTAAACAAGTATCAATTTTTTTTTTTTTTTTTTTTTTATAACACTAAACAGGTTATAATTTTTAAATAACAACTAAACAAGGTACATTTATAACAATTAAACAAGGTATCCATTTAATAACATTAAACCAAGGTATCAATTTATAACACTAAACAAGGTATCAATTTATAAACAACTAAACAAGGTTTATCCATTTATAACAACTAAACAAGCGTATCAATATAGACATTAAACAAGGTATCCATTTTATAACAACTAAACAAGGTATCCATTTGATAAAACTTAAACAAGGTATCCATTTATCACAACTCCACCAAGGTATCATCTTAATTAAACAACTAAACAAGGTATCATTTATAACAACTAAACAGGTATCCATTTATTACAATTAAAACAAGGTATCCATTTATAACAACTACAAGGTATCCATTTTTTAACAACTAAACAAGGTTATCAATTTATAACAACTAAACAAGGTATCAATTTATTACAATTAAACAAGGTAATGCAATTTATGAACAACTAACAAGGTTCAATTTATACAATTAACAAGGTATCTCTTTAATACAATTAACAAGGTATCAATTTATAACAATTAAATTGCCATAAAAGATCTAGATTATTAATCAGAGACCCTATATAAGAATGCAATACAAAAATAGCAAACTATAAAACACGCAATTTGTATGTAGACTAATAAGAAATGGCGGATGTGTAGTTTGTCACCGAACCAAAAATCAATATAACACATATCTTTATATCACTTTGATCAAATCTTTACCTCCGAGACATTTCAAATTTATTGATACCAACCATTCAGTGTTTTACATGTAATGGTAAAATTAGTCACATGTACACTATGACGACATCACATGTACACTATGACGACATCACATGTACACTATGACGACATCACATTTACACTATGACGACATCACATTTTCATTAGTCACATGTACACTATGACGACATTACATGTACTCTATGACGACATCACATGTACACTATGACGACATTACATGTACTCTATGACGACATCACATTTTCATTAGTCACATGTACACTATGACGACATCACATTTTCATTAGTCACATGTACACTATGACGACATCACATGTACACTATGACGACATCACATGTACACTATGACGACATCACATGTACACTATGACGACATCACATGTACACTATGACGACATCACATGTACACTATGACGACATCACATGTACACTATGATGACATCACATTTTCATACAATTTGATCAATAGGAAAGGAAAAATTAATACGTTTGATGTAGTACAGATACATAGGAAGTTGAAACAGGATTCTAGTTATGGTCGATCTGTGTTGGAATTTAATTAATATATCCACGATCATTCCATTTGGGTGATATTTAATATAATTTTGAAAATAATTTACTATTATAGTATCATAATTCTCCACACAACATTTCTATCGATGCAGATTATAGTTGTAAGAATTAATAATTGACCAAATAAAGCTATACCATGTAATAGCATTAAAGAATTTTCTTCTATAGAAGAACACATGATAGGGAGCTACAAATATCCTTTCTTTACAAAGGTTTCTTTTAAGAGACAAAAATTGTGAAACAACCATAGATACAGGAATACACAAATAATCACATCTGTCTGTACTCGTACTTTGCTCAAAAATGGCTAAAACGTATATACAATCATATAGTAAAATGCCATTAATGCATAGGAAATACCGTTACGAACACGTTGTCGACATATAGAAAATAAAAAGTAATTTTGTTTATATCTGGTATTGTATTCCCCCATCTGTATTGGCTGCCAGCCAGTACTTTCATTGCATTTCATTTCAGAATATTTTCTTGTCACTTGTTAATGGCAATGGGAATTGGGCAACAGGCAACATGCCTATACACGCCCTCTCCATAAATATCAACATATTTGTATGTACATACAATCATTAAACTAATATATGTAAATATGAAATAATGTCGATTACTATTTTATCAAATGATGATGATATTCTAGAAACATCAGCCTAGACATTTATAAACATCATATTTACTGTAATATGCAAAAATACTTTCATTAATCATAGAACTACATAACTACATTTCTGCAGTATTTGAATAATAATTGTGGACTGCAATTGATCATTTTGAAAACTGAATAAATTTGTACTTTCCTATTAATATTGCCGAAGAGTCAGACTGAAGTGAATATCCTAACCATGCTTAAATTACCATACATTTTAAAGAGAGGTAAAACTTACAATACTATGCATAAATATGAGTCCAAATAGGATTGCACAAATGAATTTATATTAATATGATATATTAGCTCAGCAAACAGAATGGGGATGGAATTATCAAATCAAAATGGAGTCAAAAAATATTTTTCATTTTACATTCTAAAATCTAAATCGGCACGACGTTGTTTTATTCTTCTTATCTTTTAATGCATTTGCAATAAACCAGGATTTGAATGATTTGCATTTATTTGCATCAAATAAATTTTGATATTTGAATACCATAAAAGTAGTAGTTACTCCTGAAATCTTGATAAGCTGAAAAAAATGAAAACATACGTAGTGTCATAAAAATTCATTATAAAATATATTTCTTCATGCTATAATTAATCTTAGCCTGTCCCAAGCCCCTGTTGAGAATGTAGGAGAGGAATAACAACTATATGTCTATAACAAATGTCGAGTAGAAAGGAATAACAACTGTATGTCTATAACAAATGTCGAGTAGAGAGAAATAACAACTGTATGTCTATAACAAATGTCGAGTAGAGAGGAATAACAACTGTATGTCTATAACACATGTCGCCTAGAGAGGAATAACAACTGTATGTCTATAACAAATGTCGAGTGAGAGGATAAAACTGTATGTCTATAACAAATGTCGGTAGAGAGAAATAAACAATGTATGTCTATAACAAATGTCCGAGTAGAGAGAGGAATAACAACTGTATGTCTATAACAAATGTCGAGTAGAGAGAAATAACAACTGCCATGTCTATAACAAATGGTCGAGTAGACGAGGAATAACAACTGTAATGTCTTATAACAATTCAAGTAGAGAGGAATAAACTGTATAATCTATAAAAATGTCGAGTAGACAGGAATAACAGACTGTATGTCTATAACAAAATGTCGAGTAGAGAGGAATAACAACTGTATGTCTATAACAAATGTCGAGCAGAGTAATAAACAACTGTATGTCTTATAAAATGTTCAGTAGAGAGGAATAACACTGTATGTCTATAACAAAATGTCAAATAGAGAGAAATACAACTATATTGTCTAATAACAAATGTCGAGTAGAAGAGGAATAACAACCTGTATGTCTATAACAAATGTCCCGAGCAGAGTAATAACAAATGTATGTCTATAAAAATGTCGAGTAGAGAGGAACTACACTGTAATGTCTATTAAACAATGTCAAGTAGAGAGAAATAACAACTTGTATGTCTATAACCAAATGTCGAGTAGACAGAATAACAAACTGTATGTCTATAACAGAATGTCGAGTAGAGAGGAATAACAACTGTATGTCTATAACAAATGTCGAGTAGAGGGAATAACAACTGTATGTTATAAACAAATGTCGAGTGAGAGGATAACAACTTGTAATGTCTATAACAAATGTCAGAGAGAGGAGAATACAACTGTAATGTCTTATACAAATGTCAAGTTTTAGAGAGAAAATTAACAATTATGTCTATAACA
The DNA here is from genome assembly GCA_004382745.1 of Argopecten irradians irradians. Classification (NCBI taxonomy): domain Eukaryota; kingdom Metazoa; phylum Mollusca; class Bivalvia; order Pectinida; family Pectinidae; genus Argopecten; species Argopecten irradians. The sequence continues at coordinate 5,392 of SAYR01042721.1, read as the reverse complement.
ATGTCGAGATAGAGAGAAATAACAACTGTATGTCTATAACAAATGTCGAGGTAGAGAGGAATAAGCAACTGTTGTCTATAACAAATGTACGAGTAGAGAGAAATAACAACTGGTGAAATGTCCTATGCAATAATGTCGAGTAGAGAGAAATAACAACTGTATGTCTAAAGAATGTCAAGTAGAGAGAAATTCAACAACTGTATGTCTATAACAAATGTGAGTAGTAGAGGAATTAAGCAACTGTATGTCTTGTAACAAATGTAAAGTAGAGAAGAAAAAGCCACTGTATGTCTATAAAAATGTCGAGTAGAGAGAAATAACACTGTATGTCTATCACAAATGTCGAAAGTAGAGAGGAATAACAACTGTCTGTCTTATACAAGTGTCAAGTGGAGAAATAACAACTGTATGTCTATAACAATGTCGAGTTAGAGAGGAAAAACAACTGTATGTCTATAACAAATGTCGAGTAGAGAGGAATAACACTGTAATGTCTATAAACAATGTCGATAGAAGAGGAATAACAACTGTTATGTCTATAACAAATGTCGAGTAGAGAGAATGACAACTGTATGTCCTTATAACAAATGTCGGAGTAGAGAGGATAACACACTGTAATGTCTATAACAAAATGTCGGTAGAGGAAGGAATATGACAACTGTATGTCTTAAAAATGTCAAGTTAAGAGAATAGACACTGTATGTCTTATAACAAATGTCAAGTAGAGAGAAAGTATACAACCTTATGTCAAAAAGTTCGTAGTAGATGATGAATATAACATGTATGTCTATAACAAATGTCGAGTAGAGAGGAATAACAATGGTATTCTATAACAATGTCGAAAGTAGAGAGAAATAACAACTGTAGTGGTCTATGACAATGTCGAGTAGAGGAAATAACAACTGTACCGTCCTATAACAAATGTCAAGTAGAGAGAAAATAACAACTGTAATGTCTATAACAAATGTCGAGTAGAGAAGGAATAACAACTGTAATGTCTTTTAAAACAACATGTAAAGTAGGAGAAATAACAACTGTATGTCTATAACAATGTCGAGTGAGAGAAATAACAACTGTGATGTCTATAAAATGTCGAGTAGAGAGGAATAACAAACTGTATGTCTATACCAAATGTAAGTAGAGAAGAAATATACAACTGTATGTCTATAACAAATGTCGAGTAGAGAGGAATGAACAACTGTATGTCTATAACAATGTTCGGAGTAGAGGAGGAATCAACAAGCTGTATGTCCTATAAGCAAATGTCGGTAGAGAGGAATAACATGTATGTCTATAACAAATGTCGAGTAGAGAGGAATAAACAACTGTATGTCTAAATAAACAAATTTGTCGAGTAGAGAGGTATACAACTGTTATGTCTATAACAAATGTCGAGTAGAGAGGAATAACAACTGTAATGTCTATACACACACTCGCTCGCTCGTCCGCACGCAGGATAACAACTGTATGTTCTATTAACAAATGTCGAGTAAAAGGAATAAACAACTGTATGTCCTATAACAAATGTCGAGTAGAGAGGATAACAACTGTATGTCTATAACAAATTTTGTTTTCAAAAGGGTTAAAGAAAAAGAGAAATAACAACTGTATGTCTATAACAAATGTCAAGTAAGAGAGAATAACAACTCTAATGGTCTATAACAAATGTCGAGTAGAGAGAAAATAACAACTGTATGTCTATAAAATGTCGAGTAGAGAGGAAATACACAACTGTATGTTATAAAAATGTCGAGTACGAGAGAAATACAACTGTATGTCTTGACAAATTCGAGTAGTAGGAGAAATAACAGATGTATGTCTATAACAAATGTCGAGTAGAGAGGAATAACACTGTAATGTCTATACGCAAAATGTCAAGTAAGAGAGAAATAACAACTGTAATGTCTATAACAAACTGTCGAGTGGAGGAATAACAACTGTATGTCTATACAATGTCGAGTTAGAGAAGGAATAACACTTGTATGTCTAATAACAAATGGTCGAGTAGAGAGGAATACAACTGTATGTCTATAAGCAAATGTCGAGTGAGAGGAATAACAACTGTTATGTCTATAACAAAATGTCGTGTAGAGAGAAAATTAACAACTGTATGTCTATAACAAAGTGTCGTGTAGAGAGTGATAACAACTGTTTATGTCTATAACAAATGTCGAGTAGAGGGGGATAACAACTGTATGTTCTATAACTAAATGTCGAGTAGAGAGGAATAACAACTTGTATGTCTATACAACATGTCAGTAGATAGAGAAATAACAACTGTATGTCTATACAATGTCCAAGTAGAGAGAAATAACAACTCTATGTCTATAACAAATGTCGAGTAGAGAGAAATACAACTGTATGTCTATAACAATGCGGTAGAAGAGGAATACAACTGTATGTCTATACAAATGTTCGAGTAGAGAGAAATAACAACTGTTGTCTATGACAAATGTTCGAGTTAAGAGAGAAATAACAACTGTATGTCTATAACAAATGCAAGCTAGAGAGAAATAACAACTGTATGTCCTTTATAACAAATGTCGAAGTAGAGAGGAAAACAACTGTATGTCTTTAACAAATGTAAGTAAGAGAGAAATAACAACTGTATGTCTATAACAAATGTCGAGTAGAGAAGAAATACAACTGTATGTCTATACAAATGTCGAGTAGAGAGGAATAACAACTGTAATGTCTATTAGCCAAATGTCAAGTAGAGAGAAATAACAACTGTAATGTCTATAAACAAATTGGTCGAGTAGATTGTTGTTGTTACAACTGTAGTCTATAACAATGTGAGTAGAGAGGAATAACACTGTATGTCTATTATGCGACAAATGTCGAGTAGAGAGGAATAACAACTGGTATGTCTTATAACAAATGTCAGTAGAGAGGAAATAAACAACTGTATGTTATAACAATGTTCGAGTAGGAGAAGGAATAAAAGCTGTATTCTATCCAAATGTCGTGTAAGAGAGAATTAACACTGTATGTCTATAAAAAATGTTCGTGTAGAGAGGAATAACAACTGTATGTCTATAAACAATATGTCGAGTAGAGAGGAAATCACAACTGTATGTATTAACAAATGTCGAGTAGAGAGGAATAACAATGTATGTCTATAAAAATGTCAAGTAGAGAAGAAATAACAACTTGTATGTCTATAACAAATGTCGAGTAGACAGGACTAACAACTGATGTCTATAAAAATGTCGAGTAAGCAGGGAATAACAACTGTATGTCTTAACAATGTCGAGTAGAGAGAATAAAACTGTATGTTATAACAAATGTCGAGTAGAGAAGGAATAACAACTGTATGTCTATAACAAATGTCAAGTAGAGAGAAAATAACAACTGTAATGTCTATAAAAATGTCGAGTAGAGAGGACTAACAACTGTATGTCTTTAACAAATGTAAAGTAGAGAGAAATAACAACTGTATGTCTATAACAAATGTCGAGTAGAGAGAATAACAACATGTAAATGTCTATAACAAATGTCGGTAGAGGAATAACAACTGTATGTCTATACCAAATGTCATAGAGAGAAATAACAACTGTTGTCTATAACAAATGTGAGTAGAGAGGATAACAAACTTGTATGGTCTATAACAATGTCGAGTAGATAGAGGAATAACAACTGTATGTCTAATAGGGACAAATGTTCGAGTAGAGAGGAATAACTAACTGTATGTCTATACAAATGTCGAGTAGAGAGGAATAAAACTGTATGTCTATTAACAAATTCGAAGTAGAGAAGGAATAACAATTGTATGTCTATAACAAATGTCGTGTAGAGAGAATTATACAACTGGTATGTCTATAACAAATGTCGTGTTGAGAGGATAACAACTGTATGTCTATAAAACAAATGTCGAGTAGAGAGGGAATAACAACCTGTATGTCTATAACAATGTCGAGTAGAGAGGAATAAAACTGTATGTCTTAAACAATGTCAAGTAGAGAGAATACAACTGTCAATGGTCTACTAACAAATGTCGAGTAGGGACAGGAATTACAACTGTTGTCTATAACAAATGTTCGAGTAGAGAGGAATAACAACTGTAATGTCTATACAAATGTCGAGGTAGAGAGGAATAACAACTGTATGTTCTATAACAAATGTCGAGTAGAGAGGAATAACAACTGTAATGTCTATAACAATGGTCAAGTAGAGAGAAATAACAACTGTATGCTCTTTTAACAAATGTCAAGTAGAGAGGAAATAACAACTCTATGTCTATACAGCAAATGTCGAGTAGTAGAGAAATAACAACTGTATGTCTATAAACAATGTCGAGTTTAGAGAGGAAATAACACTGTAAGGTGTTCTATAACAAATGTCGAGTAGAAAGAAATAACAACTTAATGATTATGAAAATGTCGAGTTAGAGAGAAATACAACTGTATGTCCTATAACAAATGTCAAGTAGAGGAGAAATATACAACTGTATGTCTATAAAAAATGTCGAGTAGAGAGGAATAACAACTGTATGTCTTTAACAATGTAAAGTAGAGAGAGAATAACAAAACTGTTATGTCTATAACAAATGTCGAGTAGAGGAGAATAACAACTGCTTAATGTCTATACAATGTCGAGTCGGACGGCTACACACTGTATGTCTATAACCAATGTAAGTAGAGGAGAAAATAACACTGTTGTCTACTAACAAATGTCGAGTAGTAGAGGAAATAACAGACTGTATGTCTATAACAAATGTCGAGTAGAGAGGAAAACAACGTATGTCTATAACAATATGTCGAGTAGAAGAGAATAACAACTGTATGTCTATAACAAATGTCGATAGAGAGGAATAACAACTGGTATGTCTATAAAAATGTCGAGTAGAGAGGAATAACACTGTAAATGTCTATAACAAATGTCGCGTGTAGAAGAGAATGAACATGCATGTCTATAACAAATGTCGAGTAGAGAGGAAAGACAACTGTAGTCCTTATAACAATGTCATAGAGAGGAATAACAACTGGTATAGTCTATAACGAAATGTCGAGTAGACAGGATAACAACTGTATGTTTCTGTAACAATGTCGAGTGAGAGAGGAATAACAGTGTCTTATAACAATGTCGTGTAGAGAGGAATAACGAACTTTGTATGTCTAAACAAATTTGTCGAAGTAGAGAGGAATAACAGCTGTATGTCTATACAAAATGTCGAGTTAGAAGAGGAAATAACAAACTGTATATCTATACAATGGTCAAGGGTAGAGAAAATAACACTGGTATGTCTATAAAAATGTCGAGTAGAGAGGAATCAACTGTATGGCTATAACAATGTCGATGTAGAGAGGAATAACAACTGGTTATGTCTATTACAAATGTCGAGTAGAGAGAATACACTGTATGTCTTAGACAATGTCGAGTAGAGGGATAA
>SAYR01042709.1:0-16034 GCA_004382745.1 Argopecten irradians irradians | reverse complement strand
TGCCCCCTGTCCCTCCCCCCACCACCTCCTCTGTCGCCTGCCCTCTGCCATCCGCCCCTTCCCCTCCTGCTTCCCTCTCCCTCTATGAGCCTTTGCTAATATCCTTAGGAAACTGGAGCAGCTGGTTAAGAAGCAGAAGTGACACCTCATAGTGGTGAGGGGAGGTGAAATATTGATTTCCTGCAAGTCCACTACTGATGAAAAAATGATGATGCCTTACTGTACCTGTGTGTGTCATCTTTTGTGATGGCTTACAGCTGGGTATAACTTACTGCTGGCCATTTTACCTTCATAACCCTACAATCATGGCCATTTTACCTTCATAGCCCTACAATCATGGCCATTTTTAGATGTTCAACAAGCTCTCTACCAGTAAAAACATTTAGCTAATGAAATAAAGCAGAACTTCACTGTTGGCATAACATATTTACAGAACCATTTTAATGTTGCTTTTGTCTTTGGATGTAATCTAAAAAAACAAACCCACAAGGCTCACAATATTGTACAGTTCGGAGACTGAAAATTGATCACGGTGGTTCTGTTACAACATTTGTTGGGTGAACAGCACATTTTATTGTCTACTGAATTAAATCGGCAGGAAAAACGGAAAATGTTTACACTTCCATGGCAAAACATCTATGTTTCAATCAGTTTCACTCAAATTGAATTCTAGGCAATCTAGGAGTAATTGAACCCTGATCCCCAGAGAGCGCCATGGCCCAATAGTTGCTTATTGTCTGTACTCCATCGTAATTTTAGGCTTTGCTGTTTTTCTGGTGTCTATATGGCTATTGGTATAGAGGAGCATGATAAACGATGGCGACAGAAATGACCGTCTTTGTCCTACACACCACCGTATTGATCTGCCAGATTAAAGGCCTTTTTTCCTGTGTCGATTGTAATTTGCTTTTCCTCTAGCTTGAGACGTTGTATAGCATTATTAACCACATCCACTGCTGTACCCTCAGCATTACCATGTATGAATAAGATGATTTGGTTGATTATATGTGCTTTCAGACATGGACTTATTGTTTTAATATTACCCATGCTGGCATCGGACAGACTGCCTACTTAGCATAGTATAAGTCTATTCCTCCATGCCACTGTCACCTGCCCTTTAAATTTCCATCAATACCTGTATCCTCCTTCCTTCTTTGATATATCACAACCTGATCTTCTACTGTTAAATGAGTTATTTTGAATTGCCTTAATTGTTTTCCACTGCTATATTCTTTGGGGTGTTGTATTGTGCCAATAGTCAGATGACCGTTAAGTGCCATTGGCCTCTTGTTTTTTACTTGTTACATGTTTTCCAAATTCAGGAAAAAAATTATGTGGTATCATTTTTTCTTTAGGTTATAATTATCACAGCTCCTGCCATTATTGAGCCCAGATATACTAATTTAAATAAGATCTGGGGTTAAGTGAGACTTTAACAAGAAATATCCATTAAGCAATCAATACAGATTAACAAGCAGGATGTGTACAGGCATCATTGTGTGAAAGGCTCCATGTTACAGGCATTGATGATAGCTGTATACTTTGGTGTCAGTATGACACTTGATCGGTGTTACAGGGATTGATGATAGCTGTATACATTGGTGTTAGTATGACACTTGATCGGTGTTACAGGGATTGATGATAGCTGTATATATTGGTGTTAGTATGACAATTGATCAGTGTTACAGGGATTGATGATAGCTCTGTATACATATGGTTTGTCAGATGACACTTGGATCCGGTTAACGCGGATTGATGATAGCATGTATACTGATCATGGTAGTTAGTGTTATGACACTTGACTCATCAATGCGACCCAAGCCTGTCCACTAGCCCACGCGGGATTGATGATAGCTAGCCATCACTTACCTGCGTCAGTAGATATATATATATTGTATCTGCGCACCTCCCTATTGTAAGCGACGCTCGAGCATAAATCGACTCTAATATGCTATCAAAATGAAATCCGAACTACATACCACACAACACGATGAGCGATGTTATATACGCTAAGACATCTCTCTAAGTCGAGCACACATGGTGAGCTGCACCCGAGTTCACAGCACTGAGACACTGAATGCCCTCTCCCACTCCTTTTGATCGGTCGTTAAGGTATTTGAGGATAGCTGTATATTGGTGTTAGATGACACTCTCATCGGTGTTCACCAGGGATTGATGATCAGCTGCTCACTACATTGGTGTTAGTATGACACTATCGGTGTTACAGGGTTATGATAGCTGTTATACTTGGTGTTAGTATGACACTTGATCGGTTTACAGGCGATTGATGATAGCGTATGCATGGTAGTTAGTATGACACTTGATCGGTGTTACCTAGGGATTGCATGATAGCTGTATACATTTGTGTCAGCTATGACACTTGATCATGTTACAGGGATTGATATAGCCCTGTATACATTTGGTGTCAGGTATGACACTGATCGATTTACCCAGGCGATTGATGATAGCTGCTATACATTTTGGTGTTAGTATGTACACTTGATCCCGTGTTACAGGATTTGTGATAGCCCTGTATACATTCGTGTTAGTATGACCAATTTGAATCCCGGTGTTAACCAGGAATGGATAAATCAGCCGTCCTCCAGGTTTGTTGTGTCAGTTGACACTTGATCGAAGTTTACAGGATTGAATAGGATAGCTATTATACATTTCGGTTGTCAGTATTGACACCTTGATCGGTGTTAACAGGAATTGACTGATAGCCGTGCTATTACGATTGGTGTCCTATTGCACACTTGAATCGAGTGTAAATCACAGGAATTGATGATAGCCTGCCAGTATACATATTAGGTGTCAGTATATGACAACTTTGATCCGTCAAATTTACAAGCAGGATTGATGATAGCTGTATACATATGGCTTCCAATAAACTAGACAACTTTAGAATCCGTTCCAGGGGAGAGTTGGAAATGATAGCCTTATACTCAGGTGTCTAGCGATATGACAACATTGACCGTGTTACAGAGGGGAATTAGATGACTAAGCTGAGTGATACATGGTAGTCAGTATCACTACTTGATCGGAGTACCCACGGAGTGGTATGAGTATCTGTAACATTGTGTTAGTATGACACTTGATCGGTGTTTAACGAGGAGATTTGATGATTAAAACAGCGGTACACATTCGCGTGTCCATATGACACTTTGATACGTGTTACAGGAGTTGATGACTACTGTATACCATTGGGTGTATCAGTATGACAATTGATCGCTGTTACAGGGATTCCAGATCAGCTTGTTCATATCAAATTAGTGAGTAATGACCCACCTTGATCGTAGTGTACATAAGCCGGATAGTATGATACTGTTTTATTCACATATTGTGGGTGGTTAGTATGCCACTTGAGAGTCGTGTTGAACATAGAGGGTTGAAGGACCACGAATACTGTATAACTTGATTTTTTGTGCTTTTGAGTATGACAGATTTGAATCGTGTGTTACAGGGAATTTGATGATAGCTGTATAACATTTTGGCGTGTTCAGTGATGTACAATTGGATCTGGTGTCTCCAGGGCGCCACATATATATGATGATTCAAGCGTCTCCATTATGGTTGTTTAGTATGTACACATCTCGAGTCTCTGTTTACTACGGGATTGAATGATCAGCTGCTAGATACATTGGTGCTATGTATATGTACAATTTATCACGTGTTACAAGGTGGATTTGATGAGTGAGCCTAGCTCATTACAGTGTAGTGTTAGTTATAGACGACTTGATTGTCGTTACAAGGAGGAGTGTATGATTGATAGATCTGATAACAATTAGCGTGTTCAGTATTGATCTCTATCATTGATCCGGTATATAGGCCTTTACGTGCTTCTGATTCTGGTAAAGAAACAGGAAATACCTCCCACTAAATACTTCAACGACACCCCCCCTCCATAGCTATGCTAGTTGTTCAAAACAGTGAATGCCTTTCCAATTAGCTTCATGCACTTACAATAACAGTTGGTAAATTATCTCATGTTCATCATTCGTGTCCAATATATAGTGGAGCAATGTTGTCATAAATTTCAAATGACACCTGGATTCCTGAAGTACAATTTTACTAGGAAATCTAACAACTGCACTTTACTCGCCGGACTCATGCACTGTTACAGCCACCGCTTCCTATTTCTAAGAATATTTGCACGACCTAGCCCTACCCTACTATACTTCAATTAGTAGTGTCCACATTTAGTGGGATACTGTTAGAAACAAATACAAAACGTCATTATCTATCTGCGACTACTGTTATAATTGTAAAATTACTACTCGTTCGTTCACTGGATCTCACGAAAAGCTTACACGTCGTCACAGCCATGCGGCGCTATACCCGTGCGTGATGATGACTTACAGTCTTGATATTAATAAAAGTATCCATCAACCTAATTTGATCTATATAGTTAATCGGTTTATCCTGATTCAAACATAACTTCTGCTAGAATGCCTACCAAACAACTATGTTCGTGTGCCAGTATGATACGTCGACCCATCAATTACTAAACCTTTCAAGAGTCTAACGTCTGACCGATTAGATTGATTCTTTGCCCATTTGAACTATAATTCAATACTGCCTAGAAATATGGACATATCGACTTACGATATATGATACGACGTAGTTCGACAACATCGCGAAGTATTAATATTGATAATAACCCATTTATTCTACTCCGATTTTGTGCACTCTAGTTAACGTATCCCTTCAATCTCAACAGTTTATACGCCCATCGATCACTCATTTACGCGAGCTTGTTTATCATTTAGATCAGTGAAATAAGTGCGAACAATTACAGATGTACACCATGCTTGTGGAACAATTCAGCAGATTGCAATTGAACTGAAAGCGTTATCCTTCCCCGTTGTTAACAGTTACGCCACTAAGAACCACTCACCATCTATAAAAGCAAAGTTATCTCCCGGCAAACACCAGGGTGCGAGTTCGGGTCCGTGGACTTTCTTAGACCATTATATAAGCCGCGTTAAAGCTTGTGTCATCTTATTGGTAATTTACCTGGAGACAGCCAATAATAAGCATGAGCACCCTTATCTATTTGTATATACAACAAAAAAACAAAATAAAACCACAAAAAAAAAACATCGATAACGCCTAAACATCAGTAAGAGCCAAGAACTATAATAGAGCGAGTACACACATTTAATTTAGATGTTTGTATTTAATCGAATATTTAATGGACAGGAATGAGACGATCTATCACCTGTCCTTCTACAGCAAGTTTGTATCTAAATGTGTTTTTAGGCAATATGAAGTGCATAAGAGATCTAATCATTGGATTGCGCACATTCCAAAAAGAACTAAGACAAACCCAAGTTACTGAGATCAAACAGTGTGTTACATTTACAGGTTGAACTAAACATATAGCCAATAAAGTGAGATATAATCTTGGATCTCAACATATAACACGGGACGTATCAACAACCTCCGCTGTTTTTGTCACACGCGAAGATTATTACGAGAGATAACGTTCAGTAATAACTTAATGCCTTTTCTGAACACTTCAATCAAAGTAGTACAACCAGTCTGAGCCACTCAACACATACATATGGCGTAGGTGATATGGTCACAAGATAGATGACAGACCCCATACGCCGTGCTAATTCTCCCAAAGGCATGGCGCGCAGCTACTAGACCACTATAGGTATCCATGAATATAAGAGAACCAAGAGAGCAGTACACCGATCTGTTCGCCGTCACAGAGTATGCAACACAGAATTGAATTCCTAAACGTCGTATAGAGATCCGGAACACGACATAGTTTCGACGAAATACATGTACCGCTATAATATGTATGTGATTGCTATCGACAAACGAGGTACACCCAATGAGTCATGTATCTTATGTTATCCGTATGAATTAAGTATGACCAGAAGAGTTTCCCAGGTGAGAGTAGGTCCTGTATCAGAACCTATACACAGCGCGAGGTTTCTTCAGTCTGGCGCTTAGAATAGTATATAATTATGTGATAGCCGAGCGAACTGATACCCCATGTGGTACCCCAAATCATCGCGCACGTAATACGCGTCCTAGTAAACTAGACACAGTTACTGGGACGAGTACGAGGATATGTTCAACCATGATACTCCGGATACCTCCGAGGTTACACGCACTAGTACGGTGCAATTATCATCAGTGTATATGTACAGTCACATTGTACGACAATAGAAACGTCCGCAGTGCGTATTGGTACGTTTCCAAACAAACACGCAAGTATCACTGTGACTCTAAAGATCATTATATTGAGTACAAACAATTAGAGTATTCGCTCCTAATATGCTGAACACCTGCAACATCCCCTCAAAAGTTCCTAGACATAGCGATTTTACCATAATGGAAGGAAAGAGTACCCATGAGTATTCTCTGTCAAAGACTAAACACTACCATGCAAACTTTGATTTCCACCTGGTGTAACAGCATTCTTTCCCCCTCTCTAAGTCTCCCTCCGGGAAGTATATTATGGCACTACCATATAAATGTTTTCCACCTTCGCCGGTTAGGTAACGAATCACGCTATAACACTGCCAATGCGTTTGCCACCAGGGAAACTCCTTCAGCAGGAGTGAGTGAGAAATAGATTATCGGAGCTGTAAGTAACAGCACCCAGTTTGTACCCCAAAACACCTAGTCTTGCCTAGATATAAATGCGACACAAACGAAGTGCAACCATGTTGGTACCCCAGGATTACCATTCACTTTCAGTGCTAGACCCTGAAACTAAGTACAATCGCCGTACATATATACGCATAGCTATAAGCAGACGTATCCAAATTTGTTATTTACATCCGTACTTCAACAATCGATCACAGTATAGGATTACCTTTAGGCCAGTAGTGATAACTGTAACATTCGACCAAAGCTGTTCTGAGAACGTCCTCCTTAACGAATCTGTGTTATGTGATACTCCTCATTAGTAATACTACCTAAAATGACTCTTATATTTGATTCAGTAAATTGACAGCGATATGTATTCTAGCTTCATAGGATTATCTGAAGTACTCCTCGCAATAGCTACTCTCTCTCTGCTTGCTTATCCTTATTGAGACGTTTGGTATAATATGTTATCAGAAGCAAAGTAAATGTATCACGCAGCTTGTTCGTGACGGAGATCACTCCAGCCCCAAGTAAATCCGATATCCTGATGCTGTATACTCTGTTCTCAGCGTGAATGGCATCAGCTTGGACACAATATCTGATTGTTTGAGGTGTACACTCCGGATTATGTATTGGGTTGCTCCTCCACACAAAATCGATCTCGCTGTGATCTCTGTGCTGCTGGGTTGATAAGGACACGATAAATTCAAATGTCTCACCAAATTATTGTACGATAGCTTACCTCACAGATGGAACAACTCTCTGAGTACCGCATGTCTGCGATAATATATTCAGACACACTGACACCGGCTATAAGAAAGCAAAATGCCCTTACTAGCTCGGTAGTCACCGCAACCACCAGAACACCCTTCGCCCTCTATTATTCTCTTGTTATTATTAATAACTCGAATAATGTCGCAAATTCCCGGAAAACCCCGAAAGATACTGGGATGTATATAATACCACGCAAATAAATACATCGCTCAGATGAGAAAAATCTCGAATACACCTAGTAGAATGTTTCAAAAATGTGATAAACACTTGAAATTCGAATTATGTTAGTACCAGTTTGAGCATAGTTCTGACAGCACACTAACACCCGAACAGTTGTCTTGATAGCCTTTTATGTACTCTAATTAAAATACTGTTCGTAAGCAACGGAGCATGTATTACAAAAGTAGTATCTATAGCGCCTCTTTGTTATGTCTTAGCCTGTGAACACCCACGACAATTCACTAAGGCCCAGTCTGATAGCTCTGCTGCGAGCCTTGCCCCACACTCAACAACATTGAAAGACCACTTCCCGATGAAAATTATAAAAGTTGTTGATGATTCATTTTATTCATGCGTATTCAGGAATAACTTTAGATAGGCTACATGTCGTAGAAAGACGATCACAAGAACCACCACACAAAAATATTTCCTAGTAGGAACACCTGAAAGAGTATACATATAATTAGATAATGTACGGACATGTGAGTACATCCGTACTAAATACAATTGGCGTAAAAACAGTCACCACTAAACACATAACTATCCAAGTCCGTTTAATTTCTTAAATTTTTTATTCTATATAGGACACCCATAAAAGTACTCAACCCATTTTAAATTCTTTAGTTGTACCTCTCCTTTAGAATCTATCTCTCTCTTGCTACTTTTTCGACTCTTAATAATGGTACTACTCATAAACGTGAAGTGTGCACCGCATATGTAACAGGGAATTCTTCGCACAATATTACTCATGCGCGTAGAGAGATCAATAGTCGTCACCTTGTTCAGCTAAAATATGAACATTGGACACAAAATATTAGATGTGTTATAACTTCTATCGATATTTTGTTTTTAGAAAAAAAAATATATATTCTCCTCCTCAAACCGCGACTATATCACTTGAGTGACCTGGTCATTCCTCTCTCTCGTCTTAGTATATACTATGACAAACCATATGAAACGAAAAAAAGTTTTTCGTGGTTATGAAATTACGTGGTTACTCAAAAAGTGGTTATACCCATTTAGGTGCTATTGTAAATTACTCACCAAAAACACATCTAATTAATGATGCTGTGAAAACTGTTGTAGAAGATTAATTATTTCTCAATATCAGAGGAGCGATCAACTACGTAAATTTGAACATAAAAAATTCTTTACCCGACGTGCCTAGTATGAGAGGTACCACTCCCAAAGCAAAAACAAAGACACTTACGTGCGATCTTGAGTAGACACTAGTGATATAAATAAGTACACAAGATAGTACATTCCCTAAGTAATTGATCAATAGTGAGCGCGCGCAGAAAACAATACAAACCATTACGCCAGAATGGCTAATTTGGCACACCTAACAACGTGTAATAAAATCGGATACAAGTAGACACGTAATGCGACTATTGGAGGGTTAATGATAGAGCTTCCCATTAGGACTCGCTCCATCATTATGGCGAATCCTCACTCCAGATAGATAGTCTCCATATCAAAGAAGATTCAGGACACGAAGCGAACAACTGCCTCTCGACTTGAGTGCTTCCTCCCGCCCCGAGCTAGACTGATGTCGTTGTTAGCCGACTGTAAACTATGGAACCACGCAGCTGTTACAGTGTCCTTAGTCTTATAATAATTGTAATGTTGCCCAGCTCCATAAGCAGTAATTCCCAATGCTGCTATTATGGATCGATTTAATGTTCAACTCAAACTAGTTAAGGACTTATTAGACAACAAGCAAACGTTCCTAAATAGTGAATAACGTGCCTTATAAAGTGTTGTTCTTGTCGTTGTCAGTTAGGATACTTTTACAGTTTAGTTATTATGTCACCTAAGATTTTAGCAGAAATTATGACGAAAAACTTCTAAGCTTACCAGTTTTTATAAATTCCACATCGTATATATTTGCCAGGCTCCCATGTAATACAAGCCCTATCTCACACGAATAAGTGATTGTCAAATGGGTAGTGTCTGATCTCGTACCTATGCAATTTTATGTGATAGTGTGATGTGACGATACGTTGCTGTGAATCTCTTTAGTATATCATGATCTAAATACGTCTCTCAACGGAACTCACGTCGTTACTAAGTGTTACTCAATAGTACAAGTATGTTGTTCTCAACGAGTAACAAAATTAGTCCTTCATCTTATACATATATAGCATACGAGACTTATGTTCTAACAGAGTGTTCGTTATGTTGCGAGTTAAGACAGCTTAAATCAATGAACACTCACGTTATATTGCGTTATATTAGCATCAGCGAATAACGAGTCATATAACACAATGAATATGTACTAAATCCCAAAAGGCCAATAGGATGAGCGACTCAAGTGTTACACAGTTTACTCTCTTGTAGCTGCGTGTTATGTCACCTCGATGTTATATACAAGTGCTAGCCACTAGAGATTGTAAAACTGTCATAATGAGAAAGTCTGATAATTATATTGTTAACCTCGTTAAAGTATAATTCTTGATGTAGACGTTTCCCATAAACTAAAAAAACCTAAATATATAACGTAGTAGTTACTACTAACTAAACTCTAGATTTATTAATTCATATAGTATCTCATCTTACTTGGGTGCTCAAAAAGTTATCCCTAAATAGCTCTTAATATGTTTATATATATTATCAGAAGTCTATATTATGACTGAGCAAATAGCAAATACAAAACTCAAGGGATATATTATTATTTCTTCACACCAAGAATAATATCACCCCAACTATTGCCGAAGATTTACCTCTGAGTTAAATAAGGCTTCTATTCACAAGAAAAGAGTCAGTTATGCCACTCTCTCTATATTATACTTAATACTACACCTATTAGTAACGTATGATAATATTTACAGAGAAGTAATCTTATCTTATATATGTCCAAGTAGTTCACCTAAAACTGCTATAAGCGAAATCTAATCATCAAGCTCGAAGGATAATATACAAAGTAGTAAATATCATCAGTTCAACGGCGACTCGAGATTTATACAAATATATTCACGATAATAGGAGCAATTAACAAATTGCGAGTTTGTAACCTGACGTTTCTGTGTAACATTCAGTCATAATCGTGATATGTTACAAAGTGAGTTCAGTACTAACCCCATATTACAGAGATTATCCTGAGTGATATCAAAATTCAACGACATTAATATCACTCCATCTAAAGCGCGAAACGGATAAACATAGAAGACAATTATAGACCTCATAATTAGATATTAGTACTCTTAGAGAAAGACGGACCAAATTAGAACACCATAAATATAACCATATCGTAGCAATAACGTATCGATAATTTGCATCTCTCAATGTAATGATATCTAGCGTATAACTTAGAAAAATATTATAACATTTGACCATTAACTGCTGCATCAATCATCTAATTCTGCCTTGTAGAGAGTGATCTCAAATCAATGAATCGACAAATTGACAATAATTTAAGTAAATTAAAAAAAAATGGTGAAATTAAATGTAAATGGAAAGTGATACTTCTCATAGATCCACTGAATCCGGTTTCCTAATTATCAGATTGGAATTAGAGAACGTTAACGACTTTTTATACTCCAGAAATAAATTACAAAGTATACAGATGTAAATAACCGTAGATTAATAAGGAACTACCAATTTAGATTAAACACTATTATATATACAACGAAGTAGTAATGAGTTATATCCACCAGTTATAGTTTCCTAGTAACCAAAACCTGTGATATCAATCCATTAAAGTAGATCATAATCGTGTTACTTTATCCATTTTCTAAACTTTACTAGAATACGTAATTCCCAGATATAATTACCACAAAGTGTTTATATATGTTGAAGTAATTTATTCTATGATATTTCGTGTTGGGTAAATAATAAAGCCTAAATAAAAAGTGGGTATTGAACATATCTAATACACAGGTTCACGGAAATCCACAGTAAATGCTATGCTAACTATCTACAGTTAAAGCTCTCCACAGGCGTGGTACATTCTGCTAATGACCATACAAGCACATTTGTTTTTATTATATTCTCAGTTTTAAATGATTAAACCTAATTTCTTTTTATTTATTTTGTTTGATTTTTTCAATCACACATCTATGAGTGAGCCTTGGCACTTTGATCTTGTTAATTAAAATTTTTGTAACGTATACCATCGGCTACTTTTACATCTGTCCTTGTTCACATCGTTTTTTATCGACATTGGACTAGTCTATTTATACCGAAGTAAAGAGTTTCGTCAGTAGACATGAGAACTCGTTCTTTATATTCCGACTACTCGTGTTTCAAACTCGAAAGAATCTTATCTCGGGATCCCTTCGGAGCTCGTCAATTAACTGCTCAATACTCTTACTGTAAGTATGTATGTTTTGTTCCTAGTCGTTCTGCCTAAGTACTGATATAAATAACTCCTATCCTAGTTGTGAAAAATCTGATCCAGGAAAACTCATAACAAATTAATTTATAAATAGGAACATAGAAGATGGACAACAAAGAAGAAAAACTTGAGCAGTTCATGTCTAAAGTACCTTAAAATTGCTTTAAAAAAGTTTTTAAAAGTTGTATTTCAAGTTCAAAAAAAAAAACTTGTTCAAATAGTGTGCGATTGCATACACTGAAAGTGTACATGCTGTGTAACCCTTGGGCTCTTTTGCATAGACTTATATTACTGCGTTGGTTCAGTGTAGCAGTATGTCCAACAGGTTCTGTGATTTGGTGCGACCATGTGTGCGAGTTGCTTTGTTCCGTCGAGCTGAACTCAAAGGAATACCCGAGAGGCTAATGACATTTGCGATCAAAGTGAAATCAAATCAATTCGTACTGTACATTACATGAACAAATGATTTTGGTACGTCACCTGTCTTCCGATGCTTGTAGGCCAAATGCAGCTAGATATTTTCATCTGGATATATAACTATACTGTGAGTCTAACTGTCCCTAGGCCAGACTGCGGTGTTTGGCGTGTGGTTAACCACACTGGTAACTCCTATTATAGTGTCCCATTCACTATACTACTAGACCCAGACTGTTGTGTTTTGGTTATTCTGGTACCCACATATGGGTACCTCTTTGGTCCCTTCCATTAATATACCTAGGCGTCAGACTGGTTTGTTGGTTCACTGTGTGGTAGCCACAAATGGGTACTCTCCTGTGTCGAGTTTATATTTACCTACAGGTCCAAATCTGGGTGTTTGGTCTTTCGGATCTACCACATTTCATGGGTACTACTTGTGTGATCCACATTAAAAAGCTTTATACTTAGTGTCGGAACTGGTTGTTGGAAGTATCGTCTTTCAGTACCAACCACTACTCTTTGTGTCCAATTTAATATACCTAAGGTCAAGACGGTGTGTCTTGGCCGAGGGAAAAACCAATTCAAAAACGCTTTAAAAAAAAAAAAGCAGAACCGATGGTACCACAATGGGTCTCTTTTGTCCATTATATTACTAGGCCAGACTTAGGTGTTTGGTCCGCATTACGTTTTACGACGGTACCACAATGGGTACTCTTTGCTGTCCATACTATTACCATAGGCCAGACTGGGTGTTTGGCGGTCGGTTAAGGGTACCATCACTGCTGTAACTCTTTGTGTCCTCGATTAAATTACTATAGGTCCACGCACTGGGGTGTTTGGGGTAGCCAGCAAATGAGATGTACTCTTGTGTCCACATATATATCATAACGTAGGTCAGACTGGGTGTTTGGAGCTACCACAATGAGGGGTACTCTCCTGGTCCATTTAATTATACTAGGTCAGAACTGGGTTGTTTGGGGTACACACACCTGGCTAACTCTTCCTGCTCCTATCTGTGAATTAATTTACATAGGTCCAGACGTGGAGTTAGCGTGTTTGGAGTTGGCTGAAATAGTACCACAATGTACTCTTCCTGTCCATCCTAAAATATACTGTAGTGGTCAAGTGACTGGGTCGTTGTTTTGGTATAGGGATGAACCACACTGTGACAGCGTAACTCTTTGTGCTCGCGTTGCCATTAAATTTAGTTACTAGGTTCAGACTGGTGGTGTTTTGGGCTCTTATCTTTCTGGTACGCTCATATTGGTGTTCAGCTCTTTGTCCAAATTTTACACTATACTAACGTGCATGCGACTGGGAATGTTTTGTCGCATTGATTGTATACCACACTGGGTTACTTTTGTGTCCATTATATTACTAGACCAGCACTGAGGTGTTTGGAACGGTACGACAATGGGTAACTTCTTTGTGTCCATTATTATACTAGGCCCAGACGTGGGGTGCTTTATGAATTAATTATTTGTACCCACAATGCCGGTACTCTTGTGTCCATTTAATTATCACCTCTAGGTCAGACTGTTGATGTTGGATGTATAATATGCATACTAAACCTAAGTGACACTTTTCAACGATATGGTACCAGCACATTGGGGCCGAGTACGCTTCACTGTTCCTCCTATATTACCTAGGTCCAGAACCCTGGGTGTTTGGCCGTTATGTCGGCATGAGAAAGGAATTAATTCATAATTTAATTGTTGGCTATGAGCGCGATACTTGAGGTACTCTTTGTGTCATCATATTAATTTGTTTTATAACTTTACTATACTAGGTCTCGACTTGCGGTTTGGCATCGTTAGGTGACCACAATGAGGTACTTCTCCTGTCCAATTACTCTTATACTTTAGGATCCCAGACGCTGGGTGTTTGGCGTCGTTTAGATTACTGAATAATACGGTACCCACAAGATAGGCAGGTTACTACTTATCCTGTCCCACGTTAACAGATTTACGGCTGAACTAACTAGGTACTAAGAACATGTTAGGTGAATCTTTAAGGAGGTATCTGGACATACAGAAGTGGATTAATATTTGTAGTATTTTAAAGTTATGGCGGATGAGAAAAAACCCAAGCTGAGCAATAGGTTGTATCTTCTTTCTGTCCTAGGAAATGGAAGAATATAAAATAAGGCTAAGACTTATGCTTTGTTTAAAATTAGACTTTGATTTGTTAAGCACATCATGTACTTATTATGCGCGTACCTGTTGCTGACAAGCTCGTGTCTATGTTCCCCGTTATCATCTTAATTATACTAGTCTAGAACTTGATGGTTTGTTTAGGATAATACGCATGTTATTTTAAATTCTTTTTACTTTGAATTAATTGTATGCTACACCAGGTACACCACAATTGAGGTACTTCATTGTGTCATTAATGTGCCTAAAAGTGATAAACAAGACTATAGTACAGGTGTTTGGCTAAGGCAGGTACCACAATGGGTACTACGCTATTAACACCTTACGACAAATATACTATTTTATTCATACTAGGTCAGCACTGGGTGTGTACGGACTATTTGGGTGAACTCTTTGTGTCCATTTTCTTATAACTTTAGGTGCCAGAAATCTGGGTGTTTGTTAGTACATGTAGTAACAAAATTATAAAAATTTTAGTACATCATAATTGATGTGTACTCTTTTCACTATTATTATGTATTGGTCTCAGAACGTGGGTGCTCTCCTGGTCCGGGTACCACACACTGCGTACTCTTCCCTGTCCCGTAATTATCTACTAGGCCAGACTGGGTGTTTGGTACGTACCGCATGACGCACAATGGGACTCTTCTGCGTCCATTATATTCTAGGCGACTGGGTGTTTGGCGACATGTCGTCTTAGGCTCGACGGTACCACACTGGATCACGTACAGTGTGTTACGGGACTCGTTCCTGTCCATTCATCGTTATTTATAAGGCGTC
This sequence comes from Argopecten irradians irradians, assembly GCA_004382745.1. Taxonomy (NCBI): domain Eukaryota; kingdom Metazoa; phylum Mollusca; class Bivalvia; order Pectinida; family Pectinidae; genus Argopecten; species Argopecten irradians. Next base: position 743 of record SAYR01042709.1, on the reverse strand, counting down.
AGGACTTGAGTAGTGATCTTATTGAAAGAAGTAAACCAATTAAAGTGATTAGTTCTTACTATATAACGGTGAGTCTCTTGCTAACTGTAGTGCCCTATTAAATATTACTAGGCTCAGACTGTGGGTGTGTTTGAGAATGTTTATTTAATATATATATTATAGTGTTGGGGAAGCCAACACAATAGTTAACTGCATATGTGCCATTATAATATTCTATATACAGACTGGGTGTATATGGTGATATATTTATATGTTCAATACAGATTATAGGATTTATATTATTACGTTGATGTTAATATGAACATATATGATGCTATTACATTATACAAATAATTATGTGGACTGGTTGCTGACTCAGCGAGCCATGTAATACTCCCTTTGAGGTTCCATTATATAAATACTAGGTCCATGACTGTACGAAGGATGTGTATTGGAATGAAAACGTTTTATCAAAATTAAATCTGACTAAGATTTCACCCACATCTCTGAGTTTCTTTGATATAGCCTTAACCACATAAATTCAATCATTACCTAGGTGCTCACAGTATCTGCCATTGTGTTATTTGCCTGTGCCCAAGCTGTCGTGATCAATTGCGCAACTAGGTAACTCTCCTGTCCATTATTATACTATGGTCCAGAATCTTGGAGCTGTTTGATTCTGGCACATTACTTGGCACCAAAAGTGATTATCCTTTGCTATTATCAGAAATATGAGGCTACCCTATTACATGAACCTAATGCAT
>SAYR01042646.1:72485-96087 GCA_004382745.1 Argopecten irradians irradians | reverse complement strand
TGAAAATAAAATTCTTGTTTGTGCTGACAAAATTTAATCAACCATCGTATTTTTCGGAAAGTTACTGTAATAACGTTTTTATATACAATGACCTCAACTCAAGATATACCCAATCTTCCTATGGCTCAGATCCTATTGGTAAAATTTCTTGCTAAAACATCGTTTTCAACAGTTATAAAACAATGATCAAAGTAGAGCAGTTATTTCATGATGTAGAAAGTTCGAAGAAGACATTTCACCTAAAAATGAATTTCGGTCAAGGTTATTCATATTAACCAAACTCGTTAATCTTTGTCTCAACGTGTATTTAAGCGTCTTTAGACATTTCAAAGAACTTGACAATTAACTAAGTTGAATAATTGAGTTATTTTTTTGGCCATGTGTCCTTAATCGATGTTATTCATTTTTAATAATCTTGGTAGCCATTTATGTGACAAATGCTACAGGCCTAAATTGGTTGTTTTTGCTTTCTAGAACTTCACCAGAAAGCCATTTGCAAGATTTTCGGGTTTTTAGTCCGTGACCTTCAATATAAGGACCAAGGTCATTCATATTAACAGCCTTATTAACGACAAACTTTTTAATATTTTGGTCTTCTGACCATGGCCTTCTAGAATTTGAGACGATATTTAAGGATTTTTTTTTTCAAACAAGAGGCCAAGTTTGTAATGACCAAGTAATATTTTTTAATATAGGACCGTTGTTTTTTTCGGAATGAATTTAAAAATCCAAATTTATTTCCCTATTGGGCCCACCATCCACTTTTTCTGCTTCAGGGTCAGAGCAAAAATTCATACCAGCTCTTTCCCCTTCCATTAAGGATGGTCCTGGTCCAAATTGGTTAACATCCAATGGCTAAACTAGATTGACCCGAGTAATTTTTAAAGGATGACCTTTATTTCCCCTATTGGTCCGCACCTTCCAAGCAATTAAAGCTATGCTAAATGCGAACCTTGACAAACACATTACCGTTGAAAGACAAACGTCTATACAGTATTCGTGCAAAAAAAATACGTTTAAAGCACTGCATTAAGATTACCAAAACATTATTTTTTTATCATATACACCGCTTTTAATGGTATAACGTTGATATTGGCAATTCATGTCTACGAAAATATCCAAAACCCTAAGTCAAACATATAAATTTGCCTGCTGCTTAGGTCACAAAACTACGGATATCGAGAAGAATCGCCATAGTTGCAATGGCATACCACCCGTAATTAGCCGTAATGACTCGAAAAACCAAACCTATGTAGACGAAAATCAATCTGAAAAAACACAGATTGTTATAACCACTCCTTTAATAGAGGATCTGACAACAATCCCAAAAGCGGTCATGTTTCACCTAGTGATCTTTGATATACACGTGTCAATCAGATCAACATGCATTTCTACACATTCGATACAATCCTTTGACAACGCCCATTTCATCATTTCGCCCTTGCGACATGTCTCATGGACAATTAATTCGATTTCCGTACAGCAGACAATTCCGGTGACAACGAGAGTTTGGTGATACTTTGCTAAGTACGACGAAAACATGTTCTCCCGCGATACATTTGTTTCTCCAGACATCAACGCTTCCGAAGACCTGCAGTAGAGTAGGATCTCTTCGTGTTTCCTCTTTGAACCGAGACTACTGGTTACTGGTAGATAGACTTTATCAACTTGGATGCATAAAATACCCGATGCAGTAATCTGTCATTAGTTTCCTCTGAGCATAGATAGAAATGGGATAGTGTAGCCTGTGAGGCCCATTAGCATTACTACTGTGCATGAAGGTATTGCGAATTCAATGTCATATGTATGTCCTGAAGACCTATAACGACGTACCTCTGTAGGCGTGCTGCTGTTCATTGCTGAAATCCCAGTCTTAGAATTAAGAATGCTGACTAGGGGGTTGTGGTCAGTAAACCAGAGTAACGTTGCGTCCAAACAGGCTGTGAAACTTTCTGTACTTCCCCAATTGTTATAGCCCTAGAGATTCTTTGTCGATTTTGCGCATATTTCTTTTTCAGCTTTCGGTAAGGTGATCTCGACGCAAAAAGCTATCGGGCCTTTCTAAAACCGTCATCAATCACATTGAGAAAAACACACTGCCTAGTCCATATGGCGAGGCATCGCCATGCCAATTTCACAGACCACGCATGGGGGTCGTAATGACATTAAAAACATCTGTGACGTCAATTTAACTCCTATCACCTTGCTGGAATGACGGTTGCACTCTGGAAGTCTATAACCTGGTTTGTTCGCCGCTAAGTAATTCATTTCAATGCGTCAAGCCGTGGGACGAAAGGTTAGGCAAGAATCGCCGTTAAGAGTTCACTGCCCTAAAGAAAGGACCGTAGCTGGCGCGTAGATTTTCTGGTTTAGGTGCTCTTACTACCGCATCTACATTATCTAATCTTCTGATAGGACCTTGCATCCCGTGATGGCATGTCCACAATACAAATACGGTCCTTTTGAAAAAATTTGCCATTTGTCCCCTGTTGGCTTTAATACATAGTCCTCGAGTCATCGAGTACTGTCTTCAGGTATGGTTTAAGTGATTTCCCATCCGTCTTCCACTAATAACCATGAATCGTCAAGGAACACGACTGTAAAGGCGAAGTCGCTTTTACAATTTGATCCATTGGCGCGTGCCCAAATAGCTGGGGTCGACGGCTACTCCGGAATTGTAGTCGTTACATGGGTACAGCCCTTTATGTGTATTGATTGTCAAAAGATTCCCTTGGTGCATTCATCCATTTGGTACGCCTGAGTAAGATCATTTGTATTAGAGAATCGTTTTCCCCCTGCTAGTGCAAGCGCTAAAAATGGTCCTCAATCCGTGCCAATGATTACTGGTTCGATCGACACTTTAATCTACACATAACCTCACCCATAACCAGTTTTCATCACACCGGTACAATTTGGAGAAAGGCCCATTGCTAGAATTTTAAAGGAGTGATGATACCGGTCTGATTCTAACTGCCTGTAATTCCTTCCTCCAACTTAGGCTTAAGCTGTATTATGGAAAACTGGTCTAGCTTGTGAAACTTAGGCGTTGCATTCTCTTCTAAGCTAGAATGTAGCTTAATGTCCTTCATTTTTCCTATTCCTTCACTGAAAACTGTCTTTGACTGTATTAAGATATCTTGAAGTCTCTTGTCAGTAGCATCCTTAGGTTCAATGATTTTCAGCACTGATTTCTGCTAGTTTATGTAAACTCCATGTAAGTCCGTCCCTACCGAACCAGGCTTGGTCCGTTTGCTGAACCACTGATAAGATCCATGTTTCTGTCTGGCTGTTGATAGGACCCGGTTGGTCCAATGCCAATGACAAAGAATGACCAAATTGATCGACGGCCTGTAAGTACAATAGGGTCACACTGTTTAAACTGTGCTCATGATAGTATAGCTCATAGGAATCCTCCTGTGGTGCTTGTCCTCAACAAACTTAACATTCTTACCTCGTTTGCTGTGTTGACCTTTAAAAACTTCTTTCTCTTCGACAAGCCATGCTTTTTCTAATGTTTCCTTTCATTGAACAGTTAGTTACAGATTGTCTCTGCATGACGGCAATTTTCCACGTCGGGTGTGGTCCACCACATCTATAACATGTTCCAAATCACTAGATCGGTGTTGGAGTTTTCAGCGAGGCTGACGACAGTTTTATTGCGAGTTGTTTCCCTTTACCTCTGGTTGTAGTTTGTTTACTGCCCGGCGACATGCCTGCGCTCACGTAGCTCCCACTGCATCCTTGCTGGCGGTTCCATGGCAACCGCAAGTTAGCTCATTCGCCTTGTCGAGTGTGAGACGTACGTCAGATAATAAACCGCTTCTGAAGTATCTTTCTGATATTAATGCTACACACTAGTCTGTCTCTTAGAGTGTCTTCAGCTATACCAAAAAATTGCAGTGTAATGAAAGTTTTCTTATTTCAGCTACATAACTCATGATTCCCTTCATCCCTATCGCTGATCGCGTTTTGTGGAACCTAAAGGCGCCTCCTTGATATTACTGACAGTGTGGATTAAATGTCCGTCAGAAATTCGAGTATTTGAGCATATGTGAGTTCCATGGTTCTGGCTGGTGCAGCGAATGTTTTTAAGTAAAAACTACTATGTTTTTGGCCCAATAAACGGAATAGGAATACCCATTAGCAGCGAAAAATACAGTCCACGCCGGCTCCGTGTAACTTTCCCAAGTTTCGACCGCTTCGTCTAATTGGCCAATGTTGGCCGATTGACCATGGAGGCTAGAGATGTGCTAGTTCGCAATCTTTCCTGCCAGTTTTTTGAGGTGTGTTCAGATGATTAGACATCCCTTCCTATCAGTGCGCACCCAACACTATGTTTGCGCGTTCCTCTACACAACTACACTACACCTTCGTGAGCTCTCCAAAGTCTACACTTAAATCTACTTTATCATGCTCACACCTACAGATACATAAGCACTCATTATTCTTATCCCCTACGCAAAGGGAGATATATTAGTAATAAATGAACCCAGCTTTGAATTTCCGGAATAAGCAATATATACAGTCCCTGTCATCATACCTAGTAAATTACCCAGTAAACACTTTGTTGACCCCGCTATCCCACCAGTCCCCGTTTGCGGGTCGAGGCGGTGCAACCCCATCATATTTGTACAATTTTGTGTAAGTATCTCCCCCACCACATCCAACGATCGCTACCTCTTGCCGACTTCATAGATGTTTGTGAATTGTCACTAATGCTTAGTTTCACAGAACGAAGTCGTTCGTCTATATGCGAGACATATAACAAAATGAGCGCCCGATGTGACCTCGCCCCTCAGGGCTCCCGGAGGGGTCAGCCCCATACTCATCTTGTACAGTTTCGAATCCCCACCCTATAAAGGATGCTACCATTGCATTATGGCGCGCTACCCAACTTGCGCTTTCAGAGAAAGAAGCTCTTCTTTGTAAATTATTGAGAAGTGATAAAGCATATCCCGTCTTTGCCCCGGCCCGTCTGTCATGGCTCCCCCTTCGGTCAGCCCGCGTTCAATTGTGTATCGCACTTTAAATCAGATTAAGCGAATAAGTCTCCCAACCAAGATAGCCTACCAGTCAATTTGGTCTAAAACTCACAACTCCAGGGACACTAGACTATATTATATTCAAAATAAATTCTCCCAGTGTTTAAAGCTTCTTTCATTATTACACAGTTCATGTATTATACTGTGGACCGTTATATAGTTGAGGTGTAGTACTGACATATGATACATAAATCTATAAGTCTAAATAGCGCTAAGCCCTATCCAAAGTCTTTATGTTTCCAGACACAGGTCCATTGGCGCGCGCTTCGAATGATGAGAGATATACATTGGTGAAGTCTCTGGAATTACATTTAGCTTTTCAAAATTATAGCGTAGGTCACCAGCGCACTTGTTCTAGACACAAACGGTGTTAGGTTTGACGACCTCAATGTGCCGTTTTAAACTTCCGTGTGTTAGGTATTAAACTTGCCATGCTGGCGTTTCAAATTAATGTCGACGTGGTAGGGATGGTGAGCTGCGTATCCATGGTATCGTTGAGCTTAGCGCGAGGAACCTGTTCTAGTGTTCTCCTTCGGCTGGCCTCTATTTGTTATTCGAGATCTCCAATCTATGGCGTTGTGGGCATGCTCTCTGAAACACACCGCGGATTATGCCTCCATTAGGTGACCCAGATAGTTATATCGGTATTACTAATGTATCTCACATCACAAACGATTACCAGGCGAGATTGATACCAAAAACAATACATCGGTCATGTGATTCCTGTCGCGTCAGTTATATATGGAAAGCATAGATGTCTAAGGCCTAACATTCCCACTAACTTTTAGGCGGAGGCCTAGACTTTATATTGGACACGATGCATTATTCCCTTTATTGCCCCATAACATTGAGTGTGAAGACCACCAAAAAACTAGATCAAGGTCATTATAGTCTTGCAGTGATTACTATCGTCCTTATGACTAAAGTCTATTATAACAGATAATTATATCAGAGGCAGTTGATATTATATATTGTAGTTCATTATACACATTGTAATATGTGTAGCATAATGTTAACTCTCAGCATGTAACAGTGAATAAACTACCATGATTAAATATATCAATTATGATCAAAATCCGACGCTACCACCGAGAAATAACTCAAGTCACCAAATTATTTTATCGGAAATATTTGACGTAGCTTTACAGCTAGCCAAGACCACCCGAATTTGATCAAATGTACACCAGAGTTGGTTCGGAGACTAAAGCTTGTAATGTTGATTCTAGTAATTAGAATGCAACTAGAAAAATCGAATAATTATATGCACCCAGTGCAAGACGTGTAGATGAATCCTTGGAGTGTTGTAAGAAATGTATATCAAAAATAAATTAATGGAGTAATATCTGAGCCTTGCCAGGATCAATGCACATATTTTCATATGTAATCATTCTTGAACGAATATGCAGTGAAATTAATACAACGGAGTGTCAGAACAATCTATCAAGCCATAACAAGTCGATACCGAATGTTTTTGTGTATTATGGTTGTAGACAAGGACAATGACAATAATCCTGATGTTGACGTAATTAATAAAATGAAAAGAGTGTATGTAATGTCTATTAACGAAGAAGAAGCATATATCGTGCACTATCATTCACACTGAGAAAACTGGGAAAAAAATCATCAAGCGAATAATAACCTTAAACTGCAAGAGTATCAAATTTAATACACGCCCCGTGTATTGTAAAAACTTGTATCCAACTTGACATATATGCAAAAACGATTATCGACCAACGGGAAATTCTCTTTGCAGACACACGAGCTGCCTGTGTCTACATAAATCATCATTATACGCACACCAGAGACATAGAAAAATTCCGCTACGTGTAGCATGTACATATATGCGGGAACCGCCAACGTTAATAATATTCCCTTTTTCACAAGATGCCGTAAGGCTCACAATATAAAAACGCAAAAGATGAAGGAAGACATGTTATGAAACTTTTTAAACTTTTTCCTTCCCTTATTTTATCCGTCAAATTATTTTATGGAATAAATACATTTTATTGACTAATATTTGGTGTCGCTGTTACATTAATATGTGTGTTGATACAAAAGCGAAACTTACCTCTTTGCTATTTGAGATATGCACGGAGTTTCGTTTCACCAAGACTGATTGTTCTCAACCATTTCACCCATACCCTACTTGCACCACTGCTCAAGACAGTATGTATTCATAATATACTCTCGAGTGCATTGTAAACGTATCGTATTGCAGGTGGGAAGCGACCATTTTCTTAAAATATTTCCATAATTCTGATTTATCGAGTTTTGAATATTGAATTTTAAGATAAAACTTTACTAATCGAATTTGATCATGCAGGAAATACCAACTTTCTCGTTTTAGGCGTGCTCAATATGACAATATCACTTATCTGTGGAGAGGCTACACGTTTATCGAATGGCTTATCAATCATTGCGTAATTGCCTACATTCCATGGCCCCGCTATATTTACCTGTGTCCAGGTGTTCGGTTTATACCTGGTAACGTGGTAGATATTATACTGTTCACTATATTCTGTTTCATTGGATACAACCATTTGTGATTCTAGATTTTATTAGATCAGAATATGAGAGCAATTACAATGTAGTCTTAAAATTAATACCACCAATATGAGTTTAAAACAAGACGTGCAAAATAGAAAATATGTAATATTTGTAAGAACCAATGGTCCCCCGCTTCCCCTTCCGATAAGTACATATCCCCCCGTATGCGGGTATACTGTACGTATACCGCTATTATTATTAAGTATTACTATAACACTGCTACATATTTATACAACGTATATATGTTCATAAAACTCCAAATATATATTTCTTTTGAGCTATTTTGTCGGACCTAAACTTTGTTAGAATCATATTACTCGCAAGTCTAGTGTCCTAGTGATTATGAAATCAAGCACTTATAATCTTTGTAGTTAATTGACTCTATTGTAACACTGTCTAGCCACGACATGGTACACGCTCAATTAGACCACTGACCCGTGAGGCGAGTTCTATCTATTAGCGGTCTTTTCCTTCTGATAATTATTTTATTAACGTATCAAACAATTTATTACATAAATCAATGCATTAAGATTAAAAACAGATATAAATTTTAGAACTCGTGGTATAGAGATCTCACTCAATAATTATTAAAAAACCTAATATCTATTCCTCTATTAGAGACTAAATTTTTATACCGATGAAGGATATTTGAAGCATATATAATATGTTCGTATGTGTTTAAGTGGTTGTCATTTAAGGACTATGAGTTGCAGACGGACACGGATCGATTTTCGGAGTCCGGGAAATCACCGTGCGGTTTATGCCCAATATCTTATAAATAAATTCTATCAAATAAATTGATGTATTCTACACTTATTCGTCATCTTCAGATATCATATTTACAAAACCCCAAACTGTACAGCTAGTGATATGTTTACGTTTTAAAAGTTTTATCAAGGAAGTTATTCATTTTTTCTAAGGATTATATTGAAAAGAAACTCGCCACATTAAAAATGAATGGATTGAGGACGACGTGAAAGCACGGCTATATGTTTCGTGAGCACGTCCATGAATTTCATTTACCGAGGGAAACCCGAGTAATTTGTTTGTGCCTGTACAAACATAATATTATTGTCCATGTAAGCTCTAATTTAAAAGCCTAACAATTAAGAAAATTACAATTATTCGATACATGTTAGTTTTAATTTTACCTTTCTTTCATTCAGTATCAATTACAAGTTTGTTTAGTAGACTAAAAGTTATCTATCCCAGACGTGCACAGAAGTTTTAAGCACTACAGGTGACACGTGATGCTACACATAGATTAGTATCCCTACAGTAGACACAGAGGCTACTACGTGTGAACACGGTGTCCACTACATGTACAGAAGGAACATGGCGTCAGGTACATTCAGCCAGACAGACAAGGTGAGTGATGTTACCCAGCTAGGGAATTCAGTGGAAGAATACGTATTATCCTACTTTAAATAATATTCATAATTATAATTCTTTAGTGGTTATTTTTTTATAGTACAACATCTACAATTCAGTGTACCGATATATAATAACGTATGATATTTTTCTTCAGTAATAAAACATCATGGCATACATAGATAATGCATTTCACTGCAAAAGTAACGAAGTATCATATTTCATATTCATTAAGTATATGTGTATTTTATTCTACTATCCAGTTAAGTTATTCAATGAATATCTAGAGATATATTTCGTTTTTCAAAAGTCATAGATTGCAGTTAAAGTATTATATCATGTTACATTGAAAATACAAGGCAGGATTTCACAAAGGTCAAAATTAACTTTGAATGCCAATTAAAAACCAGACATTATTGTACTTTTGCGGACAGATTTTATTTTATAATAAGCTATCAAGAAATATTATATTACTGGGAAAACATTAGCTTTTTAGATACAAAGATTTGAATGCATCATCGACAGTTATCTTTGCGATTGTCTTTCAATTAAATTATAACCAAACAGTCTTTTCAAATGTATTCCCATAACGTAATTGATTTCTTTACCCTAGTTTAAGCTTCCTAAACCATAAGTATGCTCTTGCGTATAAAAAATGATCTAAACTTACGCATCCTTTATATTTATTAATTATTTTTTCATAAAATCATGTAGAATTAAAAATCCACACACATAAACTATGTGATGTCTTTCACCTCTTGTAGCTCTACACGTGAGAGCTTATTGAAACAACCAACTAATAACGAAATCGAGAGCTAACATTGTATAAACTGGCGATAGAAACCCAACAGGTTATGACGTCACCAAGAATGGCCATTCTATTTCACTGAAAAATGAAAAATAGTCGTAACAGTATACGATTTTTCACCGAAGAAGAACAAATGAGGCATCAAAATACCACCAATCTCGTAGTTATTCTACGCAGTGACAATGGAAAAAAAAAATCGGATTTTAAGCTCAAAAAAGTAATTTTTAAGCAATGTTTTTTCATATTTGCATGGACGCACCAAAATTTTCCCTACAACAAACTTATTCTAATCAGTTATCCCTTTATCAATCAGTAAAAACAAACACCAAACACATCAAATAATGTTAACATTGTATAAAGCTCCGGCTATGACGTCATCACAAGATGGTCCTGCGATATGCTCGAATTTCATCAGAAAAGTTAAAAAATAGCCAATTCCAGACATTTTTCAACGAAGTAGATAAATGAGATATCAAATATACCACAATTGAACAACAAATACATATTAGGATAATAAATAGTGATGTGTACGCAGAAATGAAAAAATAAGATATTTATGCACTAAAAATGGTAATTGGCTTGACACAGCTATAATTATTTCCCACAAGAAAAACTATTGATTCGTAAATCAGTAATAATATCAACCCGCTTTTGAATCCTGCTTATCAATTTAGTAAAAACAACAAACAAAAATATATTGTAGAAATGCAAAAGAAAATTATTGCTTATCACCTATCATTTACCATGGTTACAAAACATCACCGGCGTGCTATACATTGTGATGATTGCTGTTTTTTATTCTACCACAGAGACCGGCGTGACGCACAAGTTTCCGAATGTACGTTCTAAAGATATTTCAAACTTGAAGATTAAACATGGCATATGTGATCTTATTTTCATTTGATCATCATTTGAATTTTAACGTTTGGCCTTCATATTTCAAATTTGTAGACTAGCTGGCGTCTCAAACCGAATTTTACAGCACAACGCCAAACAATAGTGTGTTTTAGTGTCCAAATTTAAAACTAAGAAAAGCAATTGTTGTCCGTATAATACCGCGACACCTTTCCCGAAAATTAGTTTCTTTTAGAAATAACGCATCCACTGTTTAACTTTATTTTTCTGTGAATAACGCTAAGAAAAAATGTCGGATGGTTACTGCAGTATCACATATTCTATTCAATAGTTCTAAACATGATAAGCATTATCGATGCGCGTGTTTTCTCGCCAGAGGTCGATGAGCTGATTGAGACAATACATTACTCGGTGTACCCAATCCCGTGCTTCCCTAACGTGTGTCAACCTCCCATGGCCAGAGTAGAACAATCGTCACGAAACACTCATGATCGCGGAAAATTTCTGTGTGGAGAAGAGCTCATCCTCTGTTTCAACCTAGTGATTCCAAGTATCGTATTATGTATGGCAAGTTACAAACCGACTCCGTAGGATGGAAAAGGACACCAAGGAGCCACACTTACTCGAAAAGGCATGCTTAGTTTGCTTCTCCTGTAACTTATACATCATGAAGTCACTTCCTCATTTCTGTGATCCCTTAGTGACCAAAGGAAGCACAAGGTGAATTCTTGAAGGTCATAAATGAATGGGCGTCTACAGCTAAAGTTCCTCCCTTTGCCCAAGTGCTGAGTGAGAGCACTGTAGAAAAACTTTTTCTGTGACTAAAGTCATTCAAGGTGATATCCACGCGCATACACCAGATGCGAACACAACCAGTACCTTCACAGCAGGACTGGGGAAAGTTTGATTCAAGAAATTTAAACATTTATGACCTCAATAAGACCTCGCTAGTTATTATCACCTGTGCCAATCTATAGTGTCGCACGTGACTGTCCACAAGGTGATGATGGTGCTTATGAACCTCATTCCCACCCATTCGAAGAATCTGGATCTCGGTGTAATTTCCTGAGAAGTCCCTGAAACAGGATATACGATATGTTAGGAATCTGAAGGAGATCCCACATCCCTGAACCTGTTGTCCTGATATAAACTCTGGCCATGGATGGCGTCAGTGAAAGATGGACAGGCTAGAACACCACTGGTGAATGTGTAAGTGTCACATCAGCTCCTATGAGGTTCAGTCGAATAACGACTCTGCTGGCTTTCGAGTCGAATCGGAGTTTTGTATATACTGATCATCTCACATTACTCTATTCGGACTGCATGTATCAGCTACCCAGACATGCCGAGTCACTTCAGACCCGAGTAGTGCAGGTGAAGGCGGGAAATCATCGTAAAATGATTAAGGTTATAATGAGAGACCCCAGTGAAAGAAAGAAAATATTGACATGTCTGGTAGAGAGAGCCATCTGTTTGTATTGGGTGATATAATTTAACGTCTAATTAACAGTCTTTATGGTCAGTTAAGGACGGCCTCTCATCTCATTGCCGCGTATGTGTTGCGTCGCGTATGTTGTGCGAGTGCATATTTTGGGGAGACTTCCTAAACGGGCCCTAAAGTTCATAGTATATACTTCTTGATAGGGAACATATGCAACCTAGTTTTAGAGCTGCTATATCCATAGAAGCATGCAGCCAGAAGACACCAAGCAACACACACACCACCCGATCACATTATACTGACAACGGGCGAACCAGCGTCCCACTCCCCGTTTTGCTGCAGCGACTAAGCAGGAGCTGAAACTACCACTTTTATAGACTTTTAGGTGTCTCGGACAGGGGACAGAACCCAGATCCTTCCTCACAGGGGAGCGAACGCTCAACGCAAAGGCTCTAAAGTGAGGCGGTGCCCAAGCAAAAGGCATTAGGGAAAAGATAAAGTCAGTTAGGAAGTAAAGAAAAGATAGATCCATAAATTAGTCGCCTGTTTCCCGTTACCCCATTATTTGCAAGTAGACCGTGCAGCAGGTACAATTGCTAACGACCTGCAGGTATAAACCATCTGACATTTTGCTTATACCTATTCAGTAGGAAATAACCTACCGAAACCTGTGAGCTTGTTTGAATTCTCCTACCTGTAGGATGATTCAGTCATCACTACATTTACAGCACTAACATGTTTTCAACAACTACTTAAAATCGCCAATAGTAAACTTATTTCACGGAAACGCTCATACAGGTACACAAAGGAAACTGTAGTGTCAGCGATTTGGAGTCAGAAAAAGTAATCAGTCATTACAAGTATACTCGCACCCGGTGATGTGTGTTGAAACTTAATGATTGCGTACGGGGAATTGCAAATAGTCTTAAACAATAGTTATTTTTATTCTCTAATTATATTTATCTTCATGAGCGTTCTGAACAGGAGCTTGGTTATAACTACCACTTTTATAGAACATTGTGTGTCTGAGCGCGAGGGGGACAAAACCCAGAGTCTACTCTCAATCAAAGAGTGCAACGGAGTCTAAGGAGAGTATCGTTCGGGAAGATATAAGGCCAGTTCCGGGGAAAAAAAAATGAGTCGCCATTTTATCGGACCATGCGAACTTAGGGTCCCAGGTAACCAGGTACACCCGAAGAGATGTAACTCAGAACGCAGGACCTACCATGCATCTGAAAAACAATATTGTGATAGAGGTAGCAGGAAACACTTGCACTTTTAAGTTGTAGTTTACAACGGGCGAAACCACTTTTAACTTATCACTAAGCTGCATAATAAATCAGATGAAAAAATCTACCATAATTGTTAGACTATGCTGTGTCACGCCAGCGGTCAGAACCCGAATGAGTTAAGATGTGGCTGACGTTATCCGGATACATGGCACACTGTCAACTAGAAGATTATGAAGACTGACTGATTTTTGATAGCTAATATCGCCAGCAGTATTTCACATGAACATAAATAAATCATGCCTGAAATCACTAAATATGCCTCTGGTTCCCCTAAACAGAGCATTAAAACAACCATTTATTCCTCTCTTTCCATGTTTGTCCACATATCCAGGCAACTCGACATGTTCGGAAGTCATAGTGCGTGATGAAGAAGATGAACAGGTTCACCAAATATCCCATACCAAACGTGAGGTAGACATGTCCCGCTTCATTGAGTGACCACCTAAAGCTTTTGATTTACATATAGTCCAGCATAGATATCAGTACATCCAGCATAATTAAGCTTAAAGTTTGTCTGCGTCCGCGTCATTATTATGAAAATCCCTTAGTGAATAATATGAAACACCAAATGAAACCATTCAAATCCTCTTTATTTTTGTGAATCGTCAGACCCATAGTGTCGTATCACTCCTTTTCAACGTTAATTATAGTGCTACATAATTGAAAGCATAGCGAGCCGAAGGAACTACCATAGCAACACACTTATCACGCCGAGCAACTCCAACTCCCATTCTGACTGAAAGCAGGTTTAGTAAAAATCTATCACTTTCAATAGGCATTTTGTGTATCGAGCTCCACTTTACAAGCGAACATACAACCACGAACGGATCTCTCAAAGCACACAACACTACAACTCATACGCAAAACACATCAACGATTCATTGAGCAGCGTCTATATTGCCATGATCCTACTGTTTAATAGGACGTTAAGTAAATCAAACAAAACAAATCCCTTTCTCCCCCTTCCCATTATTATTGCCACATATATATGAGTTAAAACTCGGTTTAAATTTACATTATGACCAACTACTCAACAATATAGTCGCGATTGTAAAGCCTCCCAACCAGCTATCGGAGGAAGGAAAAATATAATCTGATTTTAAAATGGGGCTGTCCCTATGAGCCATACCGATGCTTCTGGCTGCCTCAATGAAAAACTCCATAACACTTATCGACACAAGATTCATTTCGGCGTTGTTGCTTCGAATGCGCCATACATGTAACTAAACGATCAACTAATATTTTTTTTGACGAGCTACTATGTTGAGAGTTTTAGGAAATCTCGAGGAAAGACAGGGGGAGTAGTGGGTACAAAAGAAACTTTGTGGTACATTGGGGTGATAGGTGCCCAAAAGGAGCTTACAGTAAACTCATCGGTCATCTGTGGCCAAGGTTGTAGCCCAACCAAGGAGCGGCTCGGCTTGTAGCGTCATGTACATAGTGTTAAAATAAGCTTAGGGCTAAACGCCGTAGTTTTTCACGGAATACCCGGGTTAGGATTCCCTAGTCGGGGGCATTCGAACAGGGCAACTTGTTGTTGAATTTTCTCTATTCTTCCACCTGGCAATCAACGGCCTTGCAGGTAGGGTATTAGCATTAAACCTGCATGCCCACTATTGCAGATCGTTTATAAAGGCGATTGTATAGATCTCTTGTCTTATCTCTTCTTTAGGCGATAACTAAACTTCTTCTTCCTAACGCCTGTATACTGCCTTACTTGGTCATCTGGTGTGATGCGCTCGCCCCCTTTATGTAGGCTCTGGTTCTGACCCAAATGGAACATTTTTTGTTGTGTGAGTATAAGACGGCTCTTAAAACAGCCTAGGGTCATGTAAGGACGTTCCTCCCATTCTTATGAGTCTTACATTGTTCCGTTTTGGAATTCTGCAATATATTCGTGTTTGCCGTCTTCTATCATAGTGACAACACCTTGCCCTTTTTATAGTAGCTATATCATCTGTATAATCATGTTAAACGAAGACGACCAAGCCATAGCATAACCCCACAACATTTATACTGACTATATGGGATAAAACCAGGCATGCGCACTCGACCCCGTGAAAAGAGAGCTGAGCGGCCATAGAGTAGGAGCCGAGAAAAACTACTGTAAATTATACTATGTTGCTGCCTTGCCTAGGTACAGAACCAAGAGCCTACCTGAACAGGAGCGAGGGCTTCGTGCCCTTCATAAAAGGTGTTACATGTCCAATATCAGAGTATCTAGGGCGGTCTTAGTTATTTCTCACAACGGAATTTTCTGCGGTATAAAATCCAAAAGAACTTAAATTTATTAAATCACGCGATTTATTACTATGCAGTCAGAAGGCGATTTTATCGGAGAGTGTCCGAAAAAATTGACCGTAGTGAACCGAAGCTTCTAGATCCAACATGATGGACGAAATATGAGACAAAATGGACTTAAATGTACAATTGATTCTAAATGTGATGACACCCTGGCATGTATATGACTGCTATTATGGCTGTCTCGTACTCGCGACAAATACAGTTGAAATAATTAGCGTATCTAGTGTCTGATCGTAAGTCGTCCATTGTACTAGTAAGACCAGTTTGGATAATTAACTTCAAAGGGTAGATGAGTTACTGAAAACACAATGACCATGAATTTACAATAAACCATTGTGTATAGATTAATAGAGTAATTAACTGAAACAAGAGTTAATAGATACATGTACAAAAATGTAGCTTTTACAATATCATTCACAAGAAAGAAAAATTAAAAGTTAACGAAAGTTACCTTTGGATATACTTACAACTTTTTACTCTAGCTACATCAATTGAATATGGCGTTTCGCTTCAAGTATACACATATCTTTGCATTGTTGTGCTCTCATAGAGGCGAACCAGATGACATACATAAACGAAAAATGATTCTTTCCAACCAATCTGATTGAAATACAGATCCTAATATAACCACTGCGTTGCCAAAATATAGGATCTGATCAACTTATCCCATTTTGGGTTACGTTACGAAGATAGACTAGCTTACCACGAATTACTCCCAGATCAAGAATACGAGATCTTCACCACCCTCACGTCATATTGTTAACACCCTTTCGTCCCCAGTAACCAACACATTGAGCATTGTTGCAAATGCACTTTGGGCCTGAAGGTACATACTACAGAAGAAAATAATTCTGACAGCTTTTCAAACATAGTTCGTCCCCAGTCAAGATTCTGGCAGGACACGAATATTGAGTTGGCCATTTCCAAGAGGTGCATCCTGACGTGCACCCACATAATTCTGCGCGTAAGTGATAATAAGGTCTGTATTTTAATCAAGATGCTTCCAACTATGTTCGCCTATGAATATTTCCTTTTCAAGCACAGCAATGTGATCGACAAAATTTGCAAGAATGTCATTGTTCTTGTCACTAGAACATGACCCCTATATTAGGATATATCGTCAAGATTAGAGTTATAAATAAGGATCTTTATCATAATGGATGATCATACGGATTCCACGAAATCAAATATTATTATCTTAATTACTTTTAGCCTTCTAAGCATTAAGGGCGTTAGAAACATGACTGGCTTTCACCCGTTGTTGTCACAGTATAATGTGGTTAAAAAGTGTGTTCAAGATTTTTAGTATGAACAAAGATCTATCTCTTTGGTAGTATCTTCACCGGCAGCTCAGAGATAAAGCACTATAGAAAAGGGCTACAGTTCCGACATAAATAAAAACGGACAACCACATTCAAAACACACCGCAATATAACATGGGAAGGACACGATTATCACATACTATGACCCTGAGCAGCTAGATTAATAAAAAGAAGGACGTTAATGTAATCAAACAAAACAGTTAAAAATTATGCCCATTCGGAGTAAAGTTGGATTTTATAAACATGACTATTAGTATTACTAGAAATAAAAAAACATAAAGAACCAAAAAAAAGACTTTATCCAAGTTAAAGTTGTTTAAATCAAAAATTTGTAATTCTCTCACTTGTAATATATCCAAACAGTGTAATCCTTTACAATGTCTTTATTGTCGATAACAGGACCTCTAGCCATACCCTATATTAGAGAGACATATGTGAGTGAGAGTAGTCTGACCATTCATAGCTTCCGAATACGTGATACTATAAACGTCATAAACTCTACAAAGCTGTCATGTAAGATATCGAAAAAAGCTGTCTTGTTGCACGATGTGTCATATATGATGCCAGTCACACAATAAAATTTCACCTGTCCTCTCACTGTGTGTAAATTTACTCGTCCGAGACTGAGTTATCTTTATGTATCTGTTCTTAATCAGTGAAGACCTTTTAAAAAAACGTCAAAGATAATGGTGTGTGAGAATACGTCATACTGGCTAAGCTTTATATATCTCCCTAAATATATCGTGCCATGCAGGTTAAAGTTACATATGTAGAATGTATTAAAGTAGCCATTTATTTTGACATGGTTGTTAACATCTTATCAGTAAAAAATGCATGAGTGTAGTAGCAAATGCACGAGACTCTAAAAACCAATATGCTATTACATATTATATATATAAAAAAAGGCTGAGCCTCATAACATCTTACCACATGAAATCAATACACCAGAACAGAGGATATATCCCAATTGCAATCTACGTCAGAGGTGAGGTCGGAAGGGTGCTGTTTCGCCAAATAGTTAAACTAAACCGCTTGGTCCACGATTATATTGGTAGAGTTGTAACAATGTATTTTATCGAAACATTCTATTGAGTATCAATGATCCTCCTTTTACAACACGCCTGTAATTACGATTCTAAGTACGCCCTTAATGAGCTGTAGCCGGTCGGTCTATGTTGCTTGTTGTCTTCGGTCGACATGCTACCAAGTCTGGACAACAGTCTATAAACCACTAATATTACAAAATTCACCGAGGAACGTAGGGTTGAGAGTTTACTTGTTTATCCTTGTGCTCAGCCTTGTTCATCCTAGTATCATGCTTTTTTTTGTCAATAATTTCCAGCAAATACCATGTCAATTATATGGCGCGGGGTTTCGAAGTATATACATAGCATTCCGGACTATTATATTCGTAGAGGTGATAGTTATCCACCGATGGAAAGATGCCACACAGTATCTTGATTTTATTAATATGAACCCATAATAACTGAGTTGAGCGTTGATACTTGGATACTCTTGCCAACCTCTAGCGTTTGTCACGATGCCTGTTCAAATGGGTACCATACTATCGACGTAACTTAGTTACCCATACCCACTATATTGTATTTATTGAATACTTGTATATTATACGAGACTAGTCTCCAAATTCATGGGTGCTTAACATCATGGCGAACAATGAAGCACAGATTTCTATGACGCTAGTAACGCATTTCCCATTTAAGAAATGTTATTTAAACTAGTGTGTCTATGTAATTATAGATATATAATCTAAATGTTATATCAAGTATATATATTTAGGCATCTTCTAACCAAGGAATAACACATATTCAATAATCTAATATATTTAATGCCTATCACTTATAAAGCCGTATAATTATATGCCAATTCAGGACCTAAATGTTTAATCCCAACGATCAAAGAAAAGTTATGACAACCTCATCACTAAATCCTATTATGAAAAGTAATATGGGCCGCATAGCAGGTAAAATCTAGGTAAAATTTTGTGGGTATTTAATATTTAAAATGATATTGAATCATGCAATTATGTTTTAAATGTTTGAAATCGCATACCTCCGAAGTCGATTGTAGAGCAGGGTGTCACGTACTTCGTGTCCAGGCAAATTAGTATGGTGAGGACGCCTCTAGCCAATAATAACTTCTACAATGAAACCTCACGAGGAAGCAAAAAGCACTGGTATAAATGTAGGAAAGAATTGAAACACACAAATTCCGCTCATAATTATGTAAACTTAGGGCAAAATAAAGTACACTACTAACCAAATAATAATGTATAGATAATAAACAGTACAATGATCTACCTTTATCTAATTATATTTACATTCTTACATATTGTGATTTTGCTTTATATAATAGGAAACTGTTATATATCATTGCAGCTACTATATGATGAAGTAGTCCGTCATAGTTTATCTACTTGCGGAAAGCAGCTAAAAAGATGTGTCCGTAGTGCTGCCTGGGTGTTTTCTATATACCACCATCTTTCATTAGTCTTTATATCTCATGATACATTACTTTACGGCTCTTCGTGTGTTAGATATCGTGGTCTGTGTTATGTAATAAATGTAACAAGAGGAGGAGAAAAATGAGCAGCGCAGACACGAGGATAATCGAACAACCGGGAACACTCATCTCAAAATCTACTAGTCGTGAGTGGCCTCTACCGACTGAGTTACCTGGGTCACCTGGATGATCGAGCCCAAGTCCCAAGTCCCGCACACTCCTCCCCTGCGCAATTCTAACGAAGTCTTCGTCACTCGAAGACACACGAGAACCCTTGCCAAGACACCACCACCGTGGGTATATTTCTACAGTTAAAGAAGACAGACCAACTTCAACTGCTCCACTCGTACAGATGATTTAGTTGAGTCCGTCCCAAGTAACTGGTTAATTGGGATACGTACAAGACATATCTGCTTTCTTCATACGTTATTGGATTGAACATGGTGAACAATTACGCTGCTGTCGATGTTTTCTTGCGTTTAATATTTGCATTGCGATTAAATTTAACGAAAAAGTGGAAATATCACGATAACGACTGGATTAGTTAGTGTTCTGTGGAAATACCCTCATCAACACGGATGGTAAAATGCTAATTAGGTGGCTATATCGACCATGACATGTTGATGTGATACATCGTGACAGCTCACTGTCAATAGCCAGTAATAACTACAGATACCGCTCGAGTATTGGTCTTAACCAAAGTATATTGGTGGAGTGTTACAGTAGCGGAGACAATGTACGGTCTTAGGATACAACATGAAGAAGGAGCCAGCTCTCAAGGTAAGGCAATTGTTCTACCGGGATCTAAAACAGGTAGGATTGACATCAGGGCTAGCATTAAATGTTACAAGCCAAATAAGGTTAAAATCTACCGTATTTTAGAGAAATGTTAATTACTGGAATCTATAAATTGATAAAATTGTTAAAATATTATGTAAATTATATTTGTGTGTGGGTTTTTGTAGCAGAAGTTGTTATACATGTACATCAATGCGGAAGTAACGATAGACTACTGCTAGTGTGAACAGGTAGGGTTTGATTACGGCTAGAGAGTGTGACGGGTATGTTTGTATTGTTATACATGTATATATGGGACAAGGAAGTTATCCTTACCGTGTTCATATATGTACTCACAATATGTTACAGATTCAATTTAAATTTAAGACACTCCACCTCTTTATCAACACACAGAAAACAAACTTGCACTTGTTATCTGGTCACGATTTT
Organism: Argopecten irradians irradians; assembly: GCA_004382745.1. Classification (NCBI taxonomy): domain Eukaryota; kingdom Metazoa; phylum Mollusca; class Bivalvia; order Pectinida; family Pectinidae; genus Argopecten; species Argopecten irradians. The sequence continues at coordinate 75,358 of SAYR01042646.1, read as the reverse complement.
TTCTTATTTTGTACTCTAACAATTTTACACGTCGAATATTTCCAATTTCATTTCAATTGTTTTTTCATTCTTTATTTATATTTTTTTTGTATGAAAACATGATATATATATAGGGAAACATAAATACAATAAAACCGCTATTTAGATGATTTAGATGTTTATAGGTTTCTTTAAAAGGAATCTGAGCTGACAAAGCTGCTTCATAAATTGATATCTATATAGTAGCCATTTATTTTTGTAGTACCCCTAAAGTCGGTAGGAGTTGATGTGACGATCAAGGGGTTCGTTGCCAACGTCCAATCGACCTTGACCTATGAGAACCAGAAGGAGGCTGCCGTGGAGACGGTGTTTGTGTTCCCGATCGACGACCAGTCGGCTGTGTATCAGTTCGAGGCTGATATCGACGGCCGTCACATCGTCGCGGAATGTCAGGACAAAGAACAGGTGCACATTGTGTCTAAGGATAATGTAGAAAGAAATATCATTGTACAGAGACATGCGTTCGATTTTGTATGTATAGGATTCTTGGTTGAAGCAAAATTCGCATAAAATAATGACATACATAACATAGTCGTGATTGGTTGTTTTGTCACTGTGTTATTTATTAACTGTTCAAACTAAACAGAAAACAAGAACATTGCCATCGGACATTTCTAAAGAAATTCTATGATTACGCTTTATCTATACATGTTTTCGTAGCTCCATTCATAATTCATTTTATGCCAAATTAGAAAACGAATGATGTCGAAACTATTTGTTTAAAAATCAAATAATTGTTATAACACATTTTCCCATCACATTGTTTGCGTGAATGTGTTTGCATTGTTTATTAGGCATTCTAGATGAGAAATCAACAATACATTTACCTGTTGTCCTGGTAATGAAGTATTATGTTGATTTCTTTCCAGGCCAGAGAAACCTATAAGGATGCTCTTAAAACTGGTCACACGGCCATGCTGCTCTCCGAGTCTGATACATTCGGGGACGTGTTTGAGTGTAAACTCGGCAATCTACCGTCTCACGGAGCTGCCACGTTAACCTTCTCCTACGTCACAAAGCTGACCACCGACAGTGAAGGGATAGTGACCTTCACATTACCTACGGTTCTTAACCCGAGATACACTCCTCCGGGTAAGGTTCAAAGATTTAAACCATTAGATTTCAAATCATTATTAGAAATGTTTTAACAAATACCGTATTCGCCGTAATAAGCGCTCGTGGCTTATTAATAAACCAAAATGTAACTTGTGGACGAATAAGGTCAGCTATATTATATATATTTCTGTACTCATGGTACATTAATCTGAGGCGTATTATCATGTCGTGATTCCTATGTCAAACACTCGCAAGCTCATGCAAAATGGGAAACAATGCTAATGTTAGAGGCATCACATGTTCTAAACATTGTTAAATCAATGTTATGTGGCGTTTATATAACTTCAAACCTTCTTCAGAAAAATGGAGATGCTCTTATAGGGGTAGGGGCGGTAATTAGGCCAAATACGGAATTTTGTATAATGTTTCCCATTTCATAGGAGTAGGGGCGGTAAATACGGCGAATGCGGTATATTGTAAATTGTTTCCCATTTTATAGGGGTAGGGGCGGTAATTACGGCGAATACGGTATATTGTACCCTATTTTATAGGGTAGGGGCGGTACTTATGGCGAATACGTTATATTGACTCCGATTTTATAGGGGTAGGGGCGGTAATTACGGCGAATACGGTATATTGTATCCTATTTTATAGGGGTAGGGGCGGTAATTACGGCGAATACGTTATATTGTCTCCGATTTTATAGGGGTAGGGGCGGTAATTAAGGCGAACATGGCATATTGCATAGTATTACCCATTTTATAGGGGTAGGGGCGGAAATATGGCGAATACGATAAATTGGATATTGTTTCCCATTTCATAGGGATTGGGGCGGGTCGAATACCATATATTTTATATTGTTTCCCATTTTATAGGGGTTGAAGTGATAATTACAGCGAATACGGTATATTGTATATTGCTTTCCATTGTATAGGGGTATGAGCGGTTCTTACAGCGAAAACGGTATATTGTACATTGTTTCCCATTTTATAGGGATTATAGGGATTGGGGCGGGTCGAATACCATATATTTTATATTGTTTCCCATTTTATAAGGGTTGAAGTGATAATTACAGCGAATACGGTATATTGTATATTGCTTTCCATTTTATAGGGGTATGATCTGTTATTACAGCGAAAACGGTATATTGTACATTGTTTCCCATTTTATAGGGATATAGGTGGCAATTACGGTGAATACGGTATTTTTTATATATTGTTTCCCATTTTATAGGGGTAGGGGCGGTAATTACAGCGAATACGGTATATTGTTTATTGTTTCCCATTTTATAGGTTAAGGGGGCGGTAATTACGGTGAATACGGTATATTGTTTATTGTTCTCATTTAAAGGGGTAGGGGCGATAATTACGACAAATACGGTAAATTGTGTATTGTTTCCCATTTTATAGGGTTAGGGGCGGTAATTACAGCGAATACGGTATATTGTTTATTGTTTCCCATTTTATAGGTTTACGGGCGATAATTACGGTGAATACGGTATATTGTTTATTGTTCTCATTTAAAGGGGTAGGGGCGATAATTACGACAAATACGGTAAATTGTATATTGTTTCCCATTTTATAGGGTTAGGGGCGGTACTTATGACGAATACGGTATATTGTATATTGCTTCCCATTTTATAGGGGTAGGGGCGGTAGTTACTGCGAATACGGTTATTGTATATTGTTTCCCATTTTATAGGGGTAGGGGCGGTAATGAAGGCGAATACGGTGTATTGTATATTGTTTCCCATTTCGTCTGATTATTTTCGCGGGTCT
>SAYR01042646.1:53969-72384 GCA_004382745.1 Argopecten irradians irradians | reverse complement strand
ATATAGGTGGCAATTACGGTGAATACGGTATTTTTTATATATTGTTTCCCATTTTATAGGGGTAGGGGCGGTAATTACAGCGAATACGGTATATTGTTTATTGTTTCCCATTTTATAGGTTAAGGGGGCGGTAATTACGGTGAATACGGTATATTGTTTATTGTTCTCATTTAAAGGGGTAGGGGCGATAATTACGACAAATACGGTAAATTGTATATTGTTTCCCATTTTATAGGGTTAGGGGCGGTACTTATGACGAATACGGTATATTGTATATTGTTTCCCATTTAATAGGGGTAGGGGCGGTAGTTATGACGAATACGGTATATTGTATATTGTTTCCCATTTTATAGGGGTAGGGGCGGTAGTTACTGCGAATACGGTTATTGTATATTGTTTCCCATTTTATAGGGGTAGGGGCGGCAATGAAGGCGAATACGCTATATTGTATATTGTTTCCCATTTCGTCTGATTATTTTCGCGGGTCTACATTTAGGTTTTGTTTTTACTTAAGTCTGGAAAAATAAAATTTTGATAGATTAGAACCTTACGGGTATTAATTTACATCTTATAAACGTTTTAAATGTGCATGTCGTTATCACACAAATATACAATCTCAATTCGTGGTTCCTCTTTCATAACTGTTGAGTGAGGTAAAAGTAACGCAAAAGACACAAACAGTATATGCAAATAAAACGATTATAATCACGTGGATAACATAAACATTCATATATAGATTTATGTCGTCGATTTTCAGATAGAACGTTTGTGATCTGTACAAGTGTTATCGATTTTGAATTTGACAGGTTTCGAGATGTCCCCTCCCTCTTCTGACGCCATTCACTATACAGACATTCAGTACCAGATGCGATTTGTGACTAAGGTCGAAGGTCAACATTTGATAAAATCAATTGTACCAAAGATGGACATGCTGAAAGTGGACTTGGCAGAGGACAAAAAGTCAGCAAATGTAAGGTGTAATTATCAACATAGTTTTAACCTAGGTCTACTGCAAAGGTATTGTAAATTTCGTTAAATCTTCTGAAAAAGGTTGAGAGCCCTGAACAATGTTCGCGTGACTATGTGGATACCGTAGGGTCGGTTTAACTATAATAGTTTCATTGTTATGAAAAAGTACGATCTGATCTGGCTTCAAGAGCATGCATAACTTAGACAATTCGTATTACTTAACGGATGGAAATTTTGCAGTTTCGCAACAATATCAATGTCTCGTATATATCATCCCGGCGAAGTGATTTGGATATACATATATTCAGATAAGCAACAAATTACATACGGCGTAACGTTACAGGTAACCCTTGACGATACCACAGAATTCAAATTCGACCATGACCTTTCCCTGACTCTGGAATATGAAGATGTTTTTCAGCCGACGGTTATTTTGGAGAAAGGCCAAAACAGCAAAGGTAAATTTAATAGGCTTTTCTTGATATAAACTTTAAAGTTTTTTTTAAAGAATCAGTTTCATTTCATCCTGTATACATTCTGTACACAAAGTTTTGGATGGTTTGTATGATATTAGGGTTATCTCCCGTTGTGTATGATATAAGGGTTGTCTCCCCTGTGTGTGATATGTGGAGAATACTAGTAGTGGGAGTGTGCGTGTTTTGGACGACTACGTGGATTAAAAAAAAATATTATGTTTCCCTCAATCGTAACGAGGTTTCTAATTGGCTTAAAATCATCATATAACGTAATATTTGACGACACCGTTTGTAACATCGCCCCTGAATTTTCACGGAAACAGATTGAGTTATCGTGATATCACGGTTTATTTATAGTTCAGTGGGATCTGTTTTTTATATCCCCATAACGTCTTTTTTTTAAAGTTTATTCTTGATAATTTGTTGTGTCGCTTTTTTACCAAACACGTGTCTTTGAAAATAGTCTTGAATCTCAACGACATATGCAAGAATGTTATATCGATCTTGGTTACTGTTTCATTGTTTACAGAAGGGTTCCTGAAAAGTGACGTTGTGATGATGGACTTCCTGCCTGACTTAAGATCAGTACCAGAACTGACAGAAGCAGAATTCGTCTTCGTTATAGACTGCTCAGGTATAAACTCTATCGATTATGTTTTGTATTTAGCAACACTTGAATGAATCTGTATACAGTGTAAATATATATTGTACCTCTTGCATGTGAGATATACCATATTAATTTAGAAATCCTTGATTTCCATGATAAAACTATTTCGTTTAAGTAGAATATCTCAGTAATGATAACATTGTCGATGATCGGTCCACATTTTCTTTGCTAGCAAGTATGGGAGGAGATCGAATCGCGAAGGCAAAAGAAACCCTTCTACTCCTACTCAAAAGTCTGCCGGTAGGATGCTTCTTTAATGTGGTAGCTTTCGGAAGTTCATTTAAGTGGTGGTTCACGAGGTAAGTGACGTTCATAGACGTTATTGTAATATATCCTGTAATGAATTTAATATATGAATGAATTCTTAAATTTTTACTATCATATACAAATGAAAGTATATTATAACAGTGTTTAAGTAAGAAAAACAACTGTCCAACCATAGTTCTTGTCCTGATTATATTACAATTCTGTCGTCTTTGTACATTTGCTTTGGGATCTTCGGCTCAATACCTTTATAGTGACATGATCGAACGAAAAAAATACGGACTAAACGCTAGTCCGAATTTGACTGTCATTCTATTCTTTTCATGTACTAGTAGGCCTTGTAAAATAATGATAGAATGTAAATGAGGAATATTATGACATAAGCAGTATTGTTTTTAAACATTTCACTATAAACTCAGTCTGATTGAAATACAGATTCGTATTACCACTCCTTTTAATAGAGGATCTGACAACATCCCAAAAGGGGTCATGTTTAGTTGATCTTTATACCACGTGTACTTAAGATCACATGCATTTTCTACACCTTGCTACATCATTGACAAACGATATTTAGTCACAGTATACATTATACCATTAGCTTTGTTGTTCTCTTGGGGCGAGATAAAAGGTCACGTGGACATGACCTCAATTGGGATTTTTCCAGATCCTCTTATCAAACGTACTAATAATAATTAATTGTATTTTGCTGAGATTGACTATAAACTCATTGCTTCTCTCGTTATTAAGGTTTTTGCCACGGAATAATACAACGTTTTTACATTAATTTTAGTTCTAAGAAATATGAAGAAAAAAGTTTGAAGAAAGCACTTGAACTACAGAAAAGTTTAGACGCTAACCTGGGCGGTACAGAATTACTGCAACCCCTGGAATCTCTGTATGCACAGGTAAGTCGTTTCACAACTTGATGAAAGTTGATAATGAAACGAGTAATGATATAAAATGTAACAAATATACAAAGTTAGTAAATACTAAATAATCTATCTACTTTCATTACATAAACGTTAAAGGAAAATTATGTCGTGATATCTTTAGATACTATGATGTTTATATCTTCGTGTAGTTTCGTAGGTTGTTGTGGTGTGTGTAGATGTAGATGTATAACTCCAACGCAGATTGAGTGAATGGTACGTTTATTGGAGTCTTAGGAATCGACTGACTTTACATAGTAACAACAGCCTTATATAGAGCTAAATATCGGTTGTATAATTCATGTTGAATGATACATAAATATGTTGTCATTTACAATGTTATTAAGGTACTCTTGACCATTCAGATAAGATGGGACACGGTAGACCCCTTGTTATTCAAAATTACTCTTGACCAGTTTGATAAATATATGACAATATATTTAAACAAAGGTTCTCGAATTATAAATATTACTCTGTGCCAGCTCAGAAATTCCTCTAGCAATCTAAATTCTGACCTATTTCACGATCATTTGAGAGATTCTCCAATTTGTTCTTGTGGCCTTGGTAATGAAACAGCCGAACACTATCTTTTCATATGTCCTTTATTTAATGAACAAAGATCATCACTCAGAACCAAAATACATAACTATAATATCCCCCACTCGCATTTTAACGCAAAAACTCTACTGCATGGCTGTGACAATTGTGATGAAGAAAAAAATACATATTTATTGCAATGCATATCAGAATATATATCTGAAACTAAAAGATTTTTTTAGATTTTTCTACTATGATAGGTTGGGGAGATACACTAATAATAATATTCATTCATAATGTAATGTTAAATGTTAAAATATTTTGTTGATAATTGTACTATACCGGATTTGTTTGGAGATGGCTAATATAGGCTTTGCCTGTTGCCAAATCCATTTGCATATTATTTGCAATAAAATTTGTTGAAATTGAAAATAAATATATGACACAACAGACCACACTCAAAGCTAACAGATACGATCGCTGTTCATAAAGTAATACACAAACATTCGACATCAATAATTCTGTAATAGTATGTAATACACTGTACATTTAACTAACACCACGATAAGCCACAGGCTGTATAGATTAAAGTCTCATTATGCTTTCACCAAACTTTGCTAAAATATACATTAACATCCCTTATGTAAAGTTCTTCATTTGGTTTCTTTCCAATGTAGATAATTACGCAATAATCAATTATTAAAGAATTCCTACCAGGTGCATGAGTCTTAATTATCGTATAGGCATTTTGAAATATAGGCCTACAATTTTATGTACACGGAGCGAATTAAACTAATCAAAGACTCGCATTTATATTAGTACAAACGTCACTATTAGAGTGAACTAAGGGGATATATAAATATTGTCAGACTATTGGAGTTTCATCATTAAAAAGACACAACATATATTATTTTGATCCTTGATACTACCTTGTGGACTATCATTTGCCGTCGGTACGTAATTCTTACATGTACGTAATAAAAAGGAAAAGTGAATTGAAACTGAAAATGTTTATTAGCATTCAGCCCAATTGTTTTCATAGGAAAAGTTCGATTTATAGAGCTAGTCTAAAAGTTTATGCGCTAAATAAAATATGTGAGAAAAAATAAGTTCGTGATGCCTGCTAAGACTTTACCAGTCTTATTTAAACGGATATTTTCCCCATTTTCTCTTCTTTTAATGAAGGACTGATCCAGGTTTTCTTTAGCTGTTTTGGTATACTTTTCCACCAGATCTTCTTCACTTGATGAACTGTATAGAAATCATTAACGGACTGTTTTTATACTCCATTTTTTAATTAGTACTATTCAATCAAACTTAACTATTTTACATTTTGTATATGCACTCCTTTTCCTGTTCCGTGCATGCAATGAATGATGAGATAAAAATGAATCACATTGGCCTACGTATGTGGTTCATGCACTGGTGTTTGGCTCTATAGACATTTTTCTCTTTTTATATATTGACACAGTATTACATATACATTTGTACATGTATATATATATAGAGAGAAAAAAAAGTCTATGGAGCCAAACACATGTGGTTCATATACATGTATCTTTACATGTAGCATAAACATATATTATGTATATATGTTTTTGCATGTAGTAATTACAAAGTTCATAATAATGATCTTATGCTGCAATGTGGATTGTACTCCGTTACTAATTCATGATCATGATCACTTGTCATTGATATATCCGATAATGCCGATATCGTCGTTGACCCTGTTGTCTCAAACACTGGTCTAAGTTTCATGTACATGTACATGTTCGCGATCGGTCTTCGATGGAGTAGAACATGTAGGCTTTCCAGACTTCGCATGTATGTATGTATACATCGCTGTATTATTATAAAAAGAAACAAAGTGTAATATCTATATAGCACGTAACGACATGGCGTGTTTGTGTTTACTTTCATTTGTTTACGAGTTTGGCGAGTCACCCCGTGGACAAACGTGTGTTCGGTTTCGATGTACATTTCAATAAAGCTAGATTAGACCCTATGAGCATCTATAAATCTTTGATCAACAAATACCATTGTAATTATAATTCTGTTAATTGCTTGCTTTCCATTCAATAACAAACACTTTTTGAATAGTTTTAGCCTAATTTTATATAGAAACTACATGTAAATACATGCATGTACAACATGTATTTGTAGGTCCACGCGCGCGTGGAATGCGTGGGATCGTAACGCGCAGTCGATCGCGATCGAGCAATGCAACTTTACCGCTAATTATAAATTGTCGTTGTTTGAAGGAACGTGCACGTGGTGAAGAACGGACTCATGTGTGTTCGCTGACACGTATTTGGCGAGTCTTCAGTGCGTTCGCCATGCACGATGTTGAAGTTTGTTAGGGAAATTCCACTTTTTTGTGCCTACGCATGCGTACTAGATTGTTTTGGCTCTGGGGCGGAACTACGGATTTCCCCCTCTCCGAAGAGGGGTTTTCTATTGTTTTTTAAAAACATGGAAATGTTGGGCATTTTTTAACAGCTGATATTTTCATAAGAATTTATGCTCTACTATTCAGCAAAGTTTGGTACTTTATGGCGATATTTTTTCACCCCAAAACATAATGGGACTTTAACATGGCCGTATTATATTGTAAAATTTCTAACCTTCTGATGATAATGCTACAATACATTAACCAATTAAACTTTGATATTGGCTAAATATATTTCAATAGCAAAATCGATCTTGAACACAATAGCATAGTAACAAAGTCGCACATTCATACTATTTGCTACATTATAGAATGGTTTGTGTAACTATATTTTAGCGTATACAAGGTACAGATATAGTACTCTTTATTTATGTGCGTCAACTGTATATACATATATGTACTTCCTTACGTTAGCTTAACATGGTCTCGCTTATGTTAGGGATGAGGAGAGGGTTGGGAGGGGACGGTGACCGAGTGGTTAAGATGTCCCAACATGTTATCATGTTACCTCGAATCTCATGCGGGACAGTTGCCAGGTACTGACTGCCGTCGGTAGTTTTTTTCTCCAGATACTCTGGCTTCCATCCAAATACCAAATATATTTCAAATCTGCAAAGAAAAAATAAGTGTTCCCGAACTACTTTTTGAAATATTTGGGCTCGAAATATACCATCAGTGTAAATTTTCAAGTTATGTTTTCTGTAATATTAGGGTAAATGTAGTATCATTCTTATTGTTTTTTTTTGTCGTACATTTCTAACGATAGAGCAATATACAAAACTATTGAATTTTTCCAAATGCTAACTAATTTTCGTTATTTCCTGGATCGTTTCTTAATTATCATGTTTTGCCATATTTTTGACTCTACAAAATCAATGAATAGGTAAAAGGTAAAAAAAGGAAATAAAAACCATGCCAATTTCACAATATTTGTATATGATATGCCCAAGGTAATATATTTGTCAAATAATATATAAAAGATATGAGGTCCTCGATCAAATTTTCACAATTCTGTATGCTTGAAGTTTGTAACTCACAACCTTATCCCCCATTTCATCCAGTGCTATGATGGGTCATATTTGAATATTTTTTTTATATCATGTCTCAAAAACATTCTCCATCAGTTGTTGTCATATGTTTTTGTAATTTTATATCTGGTTTATGTATGTTAATATTTATTTTATTTTTGTTGTTGATTTTCTCAAGATTTTGTGTTTTAAGGAAATTTGTATGCGATTTTTTTTAGAATTCTGGAATTTCTGTCGCCACGACCGTTACTTCCGGTGGTTTAAAACCAATTCCCATTTACAACAGGGACAGCACAATCGTCACAGATGTCATTTAATTTTCACTTCATTGCTTTTATTTGATTTATTTAATGATTTAAAAAAAATCAATATTATAAGCAGACAATTTTCACCTATTGAAAAATATCCAAGTGGAAAGTCTTAGCGTATCGAAAAAAACATTCTAGAAAGCAAAACAACCTCCGTAGTTTCCGGTTTAGCGTCATGTGAATTGGCACTTTTTTCAAAAGTATAGACCTACCTTAAACTGATTACATAAGTTGAGCCGATACTGATTCTTGAATTTCCTATTCCAGCCGTTGCATACATCCACATTTCGACAGGTAAGTGACCCCATAATGTATGTTTTCTGCTTATACACAGGTTGAATGCTATAACGCTTATGAAAAGAAATCTTTCATTTGTTAAGTATTTGACAAGATAAGTGAAATGAAATATAACGTCGTCTTTTGCCCATTCGTGTAATAAAAATTTTAGTATTTTCCCATTATTTCGCGATTTTGTGCTACTAAAAAGCAAATCTGCTAATAAGCTAAAAGTAAATTATACATATTCTTAAGTATATTTGCATATATTTAAAGAGTCTGAATTTGGTTTTCTAGTTTTAAGCCTTTGTGAACTATTTAAACCTCTATGCAGTCTTTTGAATAAACAGGTCGTTTAACTTGTTCAGACCTAAGTAAGACGAATCTAATGCTTATAAATGCCGTTTTGGTCAATCGAGTGCCCCCTCACAGACTATTAGCGTATACTAATATTCTCATGTTCAACTGGATTCGTGAAGGTGTTCCTGCTGACGGATGGAGGCGTATCCAACACCAACCAAGTCATCACACTGGCGAAGAAGAATGCCGACAATACAAGGTGAGTGACGGTGAAGTTGTTTGTTAATGATTCTCCATCCTATAACTGAACTATGTTTGTAATGCTGGAACCATCATTTGAATTATGCTCACTTTCTCTCTTCATCCAATGTTTTGTTTTAATTTCAGAATCTTTACCTTTGGTATTGGAAAAGGAGCATCCACATCACTCGTGAGGAATGTTGCTAAGGTTACCAATGGGTTGGCCACTTTTGTCACAGACAAGGAGAAACTACAGAATAAGGTGAATATGTAGATAACGAGTTCAACTTAACAAAACATACCATACAAACGGATATCATGTAAAATAATTACCACTATAAGCATGGAGGTACGATGATAAATATATCAAGCTGACAATATATGTCGCTCTAAAAGAGAGCAACCAACTAAATGATTTTACATAGACCACAGTGTTAAACTTTGTTAAAGTTTTGTACTGTATTATTAAAACAAAGAAATATTAGTTAGGTATTGTGTTCTATAATTAAAGTCTAGGTTCTCATATAACACTTGATAGAAAAAAAATTTGGGTCCTTCTGCTCAAACTGCAACCAGGGTAGCTTTATTGAAATCAGGCGCATTTTGCACTAAATCATCCGGAAATTCTAATGTTTTTACCTATTCATTATCAAAATTGATATTTTGAACCTAAATCTCAATATGAATTTCCAAATTGATATCATGGTTATCTAGGAATAATTACCTGTCAGAAAACATTTTTACTTTTGAAATTCATAATTAGCCAGCCAATCAGCGGCCGGGTTGAAATTCTATCCTGGGCTCAATCTTGTATACACAGGGGCCATTTCGAAGGTCTATTTTTATTAAGTTGGTTGATCCCTAATAGGACTCTTATGAAATACATATCATTATTCAGCGTGAAACGAAGTATAAATATAACATAGGATGTTGATTCAATGTTACGCCTTTCTTGCTATTATCTCTTACCGAGTACTTTATAGCATTGTAAATTTTCCTTCGCGGTCCATTCCAAATATCGATACCCTTCTTAAATTTATAATTCGATAGAACCACTAAGAAGACACTTTAATCCTTTAATATATTGTCAATTTCTGATGATTTTATAGAAGGATAAAGCTTTGTTTCATGGATACTTTAATTCTTAAACAAACAAAGGATGTTGATTTATTGTTCTACTTCACTTGCTAATATCTCTTACCGAGTACTTTATAACATTCAATCGTTGTTACCCCGGTTGCTATTACAAAGCTTGAATTACATTTCTGACCAGATTAAATACTTGGTAGTCTGCCCAGTCCCGAGGAATGTTCTTACACTTCATCATAAATAAATCTGATGCTTCAGCTCATACACGCACGCGTCGATGACAAACTCATCAATCAATGTTTAATTATATTAACAGGTTATGACTGTTCTGAATCATGCCATGCAGCAGCCGGTAACCAACCTAAATCTAGAATGGAATCTTCCACCAAGCTGCACAGCTATCAATATTCCCCAACAAGCGCCAGTTGTATTCAAAGGACAGAAAGTTATCACTTATGCCCTGATCAATGGAGTAGAACACCTAACTGAGGTAATTTCCACATTTATTTGTCTGTCAGAAGTACGAGCAGTTGAAGAGCGATATAAAAATCTAGGTTATGGCAGAATATTTCGGACTACTATACACTGAGACTGATGTGTGTATTGGGTTTGTTGTTTGGACGTTTGAGAAACTCTTTATATTCGACACCTTGACTGAGAAAATGGTATGCAAGTGAGTATGACCACTGGTTATAGGCTTCTAGGTAGAAAGTTCTTCTCGGTGTAGCGGTAGAATAGTACAGCGAAGTAGCATTATATAGAGGTTCCTCAACAAGTGACTGTTGTTTATCATGTTTATCAAACTCGAGTTAGTTAATTTTCAAATTTTGAAAAGACACGAGCTTTAAATTTACTAACGAAAGTTTAGATAAACATGATAAAAAACAGTCACGCGTTGGGGAGCTTATTTATCCCATAAATTTAACTCTATATTTATACCGTGGTGACCATTTCTTCGTCTTCATTCAGGGAAACTTACCACCATACAACGTGTAGTGATATCTTTCCGCCATAAAATATAGTGCCTAAATAGAGAGCCAGTATTCTATTGTTTAATACTTTGAATAAGCATTTACATGTTAAACAGTAAATACAATGATATTTAAAAGAAAATGCGCTGTGAAAAGTGGTCCAAAATTGAGAGCCAATCGGAATCAAGAGATCTTGAAGTTGACCAATCAGAGGCGCCGTAGGTGTTTACACACTGGAGTGTGTAAACATAAACGATAACCAACTCCTATGGAATTTATCGCATGGGTTTTTCATTGTGAAAAATGCATAGTTATGAGATAAATGTGTATAAACATTTTGAGAAGTATATTTACACTAACTATTAGCAAAGGAGGTTGACCGCTGGTTGTTCTGTATTTGCATATTACAGAGTTTGATTGTGACGTCATGTGTTTACTAGCGTAACATCACACTTTTCTGAGAAAACGACGTGAATTGCGCTAACACAATAATGACTTCACAATTGTCACCTACCCGCAAGAGAGCGAACTATGTCACATGCAAAGACGGAATGGGTTACTGGGTAGAATGTTCTGTCGCTGTAGTGGCAGCATGCTACAGCGAAGTAGCTATTTACACTAACAATCTGTTCTCTTTTAATGTAATATAAATTTGACTATTTCTCACCTAACACTATATTTGTGTCCTTTTGTGATATTTACATATGCCCCTATATAGTCAATGAGAGTTTGCGTTGCGTTCAAATTAGCGTAATTGCAATGACGTATGAATGCAAACACAGTGCAGGATCGAACTACTTGTCTACGCTTGGATAAGATATTGCGTCCTATGATAATCTAAATTAACTTTATTTGGTGCATTTTACCTTTTAAATATGACAGATTGGTTTTGAATTCATAACAAAAATCTATTGGTCTCAAGACTGATCCTTAGACGGCACACACACTATTATGCTGGTCAGTACTCAGCTGACAGTAGGAGATTTTACATTGAAATGTGAACAAAGTTTCCACGTCATAGGTTGACGGATTTCAAAATAGCAATAAAGAGGCGTTATAAGATCCAATTAAATATGTATATGACATCAAAACAGAATATCCGTTTCAAGCATTTTAACGGTAATAAAGAACTAAATGAATCGCTTGTCGTGGCCACAACCGGGGGCTTTCCTCAGGGGAATTCCATAGTTACATCGGTATACGTATACGGTAATTCCTCTCATTAATTTATACAGAAAATCTGAGAACTATTCTGGGAGCTTCTAAGCAAACAATAGGTTCACGTACATGTTCCCATAAAAATATACATCATCCGAAACAGTATCATCGGCTTACTCAACATAGACTTACATACACCATACAAACACTTATCTATATCCTCCGTACAAGTAATTGGTATGACTTTAGTAGACCGACACATCCGTGACATACATTCAGCAGTTCAACGGTCATGCCATCAGTAGGCTATATCACAGTAGCTTACATTTTCTCGGTTGAAAAAAATCAAATATGGCGCTCCACTTCGGACCGCATCACTACACTGATAATGATACATATAGTCGTCCCGCCCGAGTCATCTTCATTTTTTATCGAAATGGATATTATTGGTATATTATCAAATTATAAAGCTGGAAAAAAATTATTTTGAAAAGATTTGAACGGCGTCATTGTTATATTTCAAATCAAGCTACAACTTCCAACAATCGGAACTAGATCTTAGGTCATCCCGACTACCGTAGTAACTTAGCAACCAGCACAGTTTTTAATTTGATGACAAACATGTAAAAGTAGACTTATTTGTGTAAATATATAGATTGAACGCGCTACATTTAATTGTCTGTATCCAATTGCATTCATACCACTTTTAACACAATCAAAACGCCGTTCAATCTCTATATAAATACATACCTGTGATTTATCATTTTTAGAAAACCATAAATTGTCTGAATTATTTTGATTTTTAATTATCTATCATTTAATTATTGTTTGTTAAGGACACTCAATGTTCAGTAGTTCTGAAAGGTGACATTGGTAAGGAAAATTCAATACACTACACCCTGAACTTTGACCTCTTGTCTGTGGTCGAACCCGACGAGTCATTTCCTGTCCATCGTCTTGCAGCAAAGACCCAGATAAAGGACTTCGAGGCAACAGGTAACTATATGGTACACGAGATGTAATATAAGATAGTGACGTCATTGTAGTTATATGTGCAATAATTGTCATACTAGCAAGTTGAGAAAAAGCGTTTAATATCTTATTCACAATGTTGCCAACATTAAATAAAAGCTGAAAATAAACTTTGGCAGTATTACCACAATACCTTATATCTGAGCCTACCAAGCAGTACAATGAGTCAAACAAAGAATCAAAACAACAATGTTTTGTGGCACATACAACGTCAATAGTCCACACCATGTGGCAGTTTCGTGTGTATAGGACACAGATAGGACAATTTGATTAAAGACAGATCCTTATACCCACTTTGTTCAACAAACGTAGTGATAATTAGGATCGGTATTTTAATCAGATTGCAGATATGATAATAAAGCAATGCGATTGCAATTATGGAAACCAAAATGTTTTAAAATATATGTATCACACGACGGACCCGTTCAGCCATGTCACACGGCAGTGTCATAAATACCGTGAGAGTCAGTTTGATATAGAGACGAAATTTAAAGTTGTGTTTATATCTCCGTGAACAGAGTTAATAGGACTGGATAAATAATTCTATTTAATTATTGAACTCGTTTAAAACATTTCATATTACATAGACACTCATATAAGATCCTCTATATAAATCCTAAAAGGACCAAGAACTGAAAACGTTTTTATTTAAACTTTTTTAAAAACAATGTAATTTCCGTACACAAATTATAAATATATAAATGTATGACTATCTGAAATTGTCGGATGCACTGTCGTATTAGAACCCAGTTTTTTTATTAGATTGTCATATAACTTGATGCAAAAATCTTCATATAACCATAAAGACATTATTTTTATCTCTTATAACTCTAATTAAATATTTACAGGCGATGATAGTAAGAAAGGGGAGATAACACTTCTCAGTATGTCGGCAAACGTTGTGTCTCGGTACACGGCATTTGTTGGTGTGGACAAAGACAAGAAGGAACTTGTGGACGGAGGTAGAGTAGTACAAAGACTTGATTTCGACAGTGACTGGGATATACCGTGTGGAAGGAGTGTGTCTTATAGTGCGGTACGTATTTTATTGGAATATTCCATTGTTCTGCCAAAAGGATAACAGAAAAGTCCGTGTCACCATGTTTATTCATTGTGTCTGGTTCAGATATCTTAATGGCTCTAAATAAGTATCTATAATAAGTGTGAACAATGATAATGAATGAATGCCAAAGATTGCCGAAGAAATGGTAACGGTGACATATAGTGTGTGACATATTTACAGATATGCAGAGCCAAGCAAACGCGTTCTTCCATTGGCTTCGGTAGAATTGTGTTATGGTAAAAACCACGAGGAGCCCAAATGAATTGATAAATTTATCCCAGGTCAAACAATCGATAACTATGTCTAATAAGGCCAGACCACATATGTCTCTCTGTAAATACGGGGTTATAATCAAGTGAACCGAGGAATATAACTGGTTACAGTATTAATTGTTTCCTGTCACAAAGTTTCAAAGAAATTATCATTTTCTCACCATTGTCATTTTTATCATCATCATTGACCATTTATTATTAAACAACATCTATTAATATACGTGAAGGCCTATACAATACTGATAGGCAAGCGTTGCTATGCGGAAAAGGTACCGAGGAATCATGGGAAAATAGCGAACAAAAATCAACATGGATCGTCCAAAAAAACCCTAGACAAACATGCACGCGAAAACATCAAAGAAAAACGAAGAAAATGGTATAAAAAGGTATGCCAGAGACAGACTAGAACTACAGAACGACCTCGCCAATATCATTAAATAGTCTGAGACGTGGAATATGAAATTTATCACCAAAAAGTGCAAACACATGTCCATTGGATCAAATCCACATGGCAACCTCTACTACAAAATGGGAACAAATGAAGAAATAATCAAATGTTGTTCGGAAAAAGATCTTGGCGTTACATTTGATCCTCATTGCAATTTTAGTCAGCGTATGAATAACTCAGTCTCTAAAGCCAACCGCATGACAGGATTGATGTACAAAACATTTAGCTATATTAGCAACGAAAGGTTTTGAACCTTTACAAAATGCCTCATCTAGAATACGCATGATGCGTATGAAATCAAATTCCCATTCAGGACCAGATTTTGATTGAAACTGTCCAGAGGCGAGCAACAAAAAGAGTGAAAGGTTTCAACATCCTGACGTAATAACAACGTTTCAGATAATTAGGAATACCAAGTCTTTAATATCGACGGAAAAGAGCAGATAATGTCCAGGTCTACAAAATGATCAATGATATTATGGATAAGGACAAACTCTTTACGATATACCCTGTTACTGTCACCAGAGGGCACTCAAAAAGCTAATCTTATCAGTATGTTGAAGCTTAATGGCGTTATTAATTGATATAGCAACGTGCAGAAAATGCATTCAATCTGAATTACACGTGGTATAAAGGTCATCCGAATATGCCCATTAATGGGATTTTGTCAGATCCTCTATTGAACGGAGTGGTTATAAGCGGGGGCAAGATTTAATAACACAAAATACGAATTCAATAGTAGCATTGTGGATAAACGGAACAGTCGACCTGAAAATGTGGTATCTGCAATGACACTGAACTCATTAAAGTCACGCCTAAACAAGCACTGGCACAATGAGCCCTCGAAATTTACTCCTACATGTTTTTTAATGTTACTTGATTGGACGTCGATTGTATACAAGGATACGCCTGCAGAAGCCATTAGAGCTTACAACGGTGTTAATTTACATAATTAGATTACAAAATGACATAATTAGATTAACTTCTTTTATGAAATTAAAGTGTACATATGATACGAAATTTTATGAAACGAGTTATACGTTGAAGAAAGTGTGTGTTTTTTTGTTTGCGTGCTTAAGCTAGTGGAAACAAATCGTTTCATAAAATCTCATATCATATATACACTTTAATATTATAAAGGAAGTTTAAAGATGTTGATTGATAATGAATAATTAGTGATGTTGATGATGATGATGATGATAAAACTGATTGTGTAGATTCTTGAAAATGAAAAAATGAGATATTAATCTTACTAAAACACCGATCCTTATTCTCACTGCGTTTATTAAAGGATCTGACTTCATTCAATTAGGGGTCACATTCTAATGGTTTTTAGAATTGGCTGATAAAATGTCTACTCCCAGAAACTTTGAAGTGAGTTTTAGTATTGGCTGATAAAATGTCTATTCTCAGAAACTTTGAAGTGAGTTTTAGTATTGGCTGCTAAAATGTCTACTCCCAGAAACTTTGAAGTGAGTTTTTAGTATTGGCTGGTAAAATGTCTACTCCCAGAAAGTTTGAAGAGAGTTTTAGTATTGGCTGATAAAATGTCTACTCCCAGAAACTTTGAAGAGAGTTTTAGGGACGGAATAGGTTGCAAGAGCTGTGAGGATACTTTTGTGTGACGTCAGGTCATTGAAATACCACAACATAGCTCAATGTGACAGAGATAGAAGAGGTAGCTGTATTATAATCAGTTGTATTTACGGGTGTTTAAGTGTTCGATGGTTAACCCTAGATATACTGAAATTTAATTTCGCGAATAAACTACAATTTTACAGCATTTTATATGTTAAATATGCTACATTTATTATATTTGCAGATTCCATGCGGACATACTGGCTTTGATCGTACTTATGAATCCGCCAGTTATGGATCAAGTATGTCGCATATTCTAATATTTTATATTCCTCACACAAAAAAAATATTTCATCTTTGTGTTGTTTACGTTTTAACTAGAAATAATGTATTACATAAATACTTTTGTGTACCAAATATATGTTGAAATCAATGACTTAATATTCTCATTGGCCTCTGGTAACTTATTTTAAAAGGAGTCCGTACAGCAGATCTTGCAAATGTATTTGTGTAACAAAATGGGTTGATAATTAGTATAGGAAACTGTAAGGTATTCAGTTTAATATGTAGGTATAATAGAAGTACATTTGGGAAAGTCAAAACAACAATATATTATTGATTTTACTTTCCCAAGTGTACTTCTATCACTAAAATTTGATTTGATAATTTTGTCTCTACTACATGTCTGATTCTAATCTGTCAGTTTTGGGGATCTTTATCAAAGCGGTCAACCGTCTGGCCATCGTGATAGCGCAACAAAGCGTAATGTTTTGTGGGTAAATGGGAATTAGATAGTAGATAATGAGGTTTAATTTCTTAGCAGAAGGAGTTCGGGGAGAGACAGTCTCCAGAATGTAGGGAATAAGTCAACGTCCCCGGGACGGGGTATTCCCCGACAGATGAGTTCCGGAGTGACTCCAGGATATAGGGGACAAGATAGCATCCCCCGGACGGGGGTCCGAGGGGTTAGTAAGAGTCGGGCACAAATAGGGGTAAGAACAGGACTAGGGGGAAATGTGAAAACAACTCAAACTATATAACTATATAAACTGTCATTAGTAAGTACCATGTGTTGTTGTGTCACATTTGTTCTCATTACCATCTGGCAGGAAATGTGTTTATCAAAGAAGTATCGATGGTTATATGGTTACTTCAATATGGTAACAGTTCTTACCTATCGGGATTTAGCATTAAGACTCAAACCCTTGAATTAAAACTGTGTGTAAAGTTAACAATGTGTTTTTCCTGCCAGACGGTTAAAAGAACAAATAATTTTGCAAGCTCTTTTAAATAAATTTATGTAGTGCGTTTAAAGACATTATTGGAGCAGTCCACAGATAACTTCGAGGGACCATCTGCCATTACTCTCCGGTCCAGCCATACAGGTACGGCAATGGATAACCGATATCTATAAAAAGTTTTGGAATTGAAAGTAACTAACTCATTTGGTTATGTAAAAAATAAGTGCAATGCGTTTTGAAAGCATTTATACCTGTATATAGATCTAAATTCTTGTCCGTAGCCTACCGGCCATAGAGCGGAGGGTAAAACAACATTTCCGTTTCTATGCAACAACCTCGATATAAAGATATGCAAATAAGCTAGCCATTCGAGGATGAATCTGCGAAATTAAAACCCTGCGAAAATTTGAACTTTACCGTTATATTTTCTATAGATGAACTCTAGATAAAATGATCTTGACATGGTCCCGACCAAGTCTTGTTATTTTTCGGGTAGATCCGAAATCCAAGATGGCCGCCACAAGGGGGCCGCGGTGGCCGAGTGGTTAAGATGTCCCGATATATTACCACAAGCCCTCCACCTCTGGGATGCGAGTTCGAATCCCATGTGGGGCAGTTGCCAGGTACTGACCGCTGGCCGGTGGTTTTTCTCCGGGTACTCCGGCTTTCCTCCACCAACAAACCTGGCACGTCCTTACATGACCCTGGCTGTTAATAGGACGTAAAACCAAACCAAACCGCCACAACCGCCATCTTGAAAACATTTTTTGAACTTCTTCTCAAGTTCTACCGGTGCGATTCGGCTGAAACTTGCATGGAATGATCCTGACATGGTCCAGACAAAGTGTTGTTATTTCTTTTTGGTCGATCCGAAATCTAAGATGACCGCCACAGCCGACTTCTGAAAACACATTTTGAACTCTTCTCAAGTTCTACTTGTGTGATTTGGCTGAAACTTGCATGGAATGATTCTGACATGGTCCCGACAAAGTATTGTTATTTTTCGGTAGAACCGAAATCCAAGATGGCCGCCACAGCCGCTTCTTGTAAACACATTTTGAACTTCTCAAGTTCTACCGGTGCAATTTGGCTGAATCTTGCACGGAATGATCCTGACATG
>SAYR01042646.1:37353-50421 GCA_004382745.1 Argopecten irradians irradians | reverse complement strand
ATGGAATGATTCTGACATGGTCTCGACAAAGTGTTGCTATTTTTCGGTTGCTATTTTTCGGGTAGATCCTAAATCCAAGATGGCCACCACAACCGTCATCTTGAAAAATAATTTTGAAATTCTGTTCTTCTCAAGTTCTACCGGTGCAATTTGGCTGAAACTTGCATGGAAAGATCCTGACATGGTCCCGACATAGTATTGTTATTTTTGGGGTCGATCTGAAATCAAAGATGGCCGCCACAGCCGCTATCCTGAAAACACATTTTGAATTTCTTCTCAAGTTCTACCGGTGCGATTTGGCTGAAACTTCCATGAAATGATCCTGACATGGTCCCGACAAAGTGTTGTTACATGTCTGGTTGATCCCAAATCGAAGATGGCTACCATGACACTATATCTAATTAATTTTCCATATGATTATTGCAAAGGTAATCAGATGACTGTTAAGGCCCTTGGGCCTATTGTTTTCAGTTTCGTCTCTACCAAAAGCGATAATTTCTAGCTATACGGAATTCGGTAAAATATATACCATTGTTTAAACAAGCTCTATCACGAAATTCAATAAAACTGTAGACTTTAAACCTTACGATCACCAATGTATAGTAACACAACTGTATAACACATAGGGATTGGATTGCGCTTTTATGTTAACCATGCTTGTATGGAGCAATTCCTCTAAGAATACATTCTATGTGGCGCGTTAGCGCCCCATATTGAATATATTCTTAGAGGAATTGCTCCATACAAGCATGGTTAACATAAAAGCGAAATCAAATCCCTATATTTACACTCATACTTTTTTATTTATATTTTATGCTATAAAATCGTCATTTGAATTTGACTCATTTATTCAATAAAAGTCGGTCAAAAGTGGGAGGAGCTTACTCAATTGAACAGCGAAAGATGACTCTTCACGTAAGGTAGAATTATTCATCCACGACGACAATAAAGTTCAATATTTCATTGTAAAATAAACATGACAAATAAATTTCAGAGATAGTTTTATTTAATCCGATCAGAACTTTAAATATATATTGAATTTTGCTACAAGTAGATATATAGCGTAATAACATAAAGAATTTGTACTCGGCCACATGTGTGAACTCGGTGACCGTTTTTAAGCAGCGAGGCGAACCTGACGCACGCTTACACACTGGAGTTTGCCGAAGTTGTCAAAACACCGATATTCAAGTAGCTCAACGTTTTTGAGATTGTCGTCTGACCTGACGATATTACATCCTTGGGATCCATATGGTTATATAATCTACGCTTAGATCCATTGCCATCTACAGACGGAACAGTTTCACTTTTGTTCGATGGGTACAATGTATTTGTGGTGACGCGCAACTGTCAATACGTGGATTACTAGCGGTGCATGTTTTATAATACACATGATTGAATTCTCAAAGAACAAAGACAAGAGGATATGTTTATAACTGACCTCTGTCAGAGGGGCTCACGCCCGTCCATCCAAAAGACGTGATCGTAGGATGAACACAGACACAGAGGTAATGTTTACATTTGACAGCACTGCACGTCGCCCCGGTCGGGATATATTCCCGTTTCTTTATACAATTGTTAATTTAAAAAATGTTAGTATCATATATCAATATAAAACATATATGTATTGTTTACATCTTCCCGAAATTCTATGAAAAACAACAATATACACGTAATGTTGTGTCAAAATGTAAACAAAGCCACGTGTTTCTTTTAAAAAGTAGCCCCTTTACGTTGCATAGAACATTTTCATACGCAAGTTCAAAGTTCAATGTTACCATGCAGTTATGGTAAACAAAATAGGCTAGTACTTGCGTATAGTGAACAAGCCTAGCAAGTGTAAATATAATAGCGTGGTGATGATGGAATTTACCAACAGTTTGATGTATGGATACTAGTTATCATTGATGTATTGATACTTGTTATCATTGGTGTATGTATACTAGTTACATTGATGTATGGATACTGGTTATCATTGATGTATGTATACTAGTTACATTGATGTATGGATGCTAGTTATCATTGATGTTTGGATACTAGTTATCATTGATGTATGGATACTAGTTACATTGGTGTATGTATACTAGTTACATTGATGTATGGATACTAGTTAAATTGATGTATGGATACTAGTTATCATTGATGTATGGATACCAATTATCATTGGTGTATGGATAGTAGTAATCTTTGATGTATGGATACTAGTTACATTGGTGTATTTATACTAGTTACATTGATGTATGGATACTTGTT
This sequence comes from Argopecten irradians irradians, assembly GCA_004382745.1. Taxonomy (NCBI): domain Eukaryota; kingdom Metazoa; phylum Mollusca; class Bivalvia; order Pectinida; family Pectinidae; genus Argopecten; species Argopecten irradians. The sequence continues at coordinate 48,168 of SAYR01042646.1, read as the reverse complement.
ACATTGATGTATGTATACTAGTTACATTGATGTATGGATACTAGTTACATTGATGTATGTATACTAGTTACATTGGTGTATGGATACTAGTTACATTGGTGTATGTATACTAGTTACATTGATGTATGGATACTAGTTACATTGATGTATGGATACTAGTTACATTGATGTATGGATACTAGTTATCATTGATGTATGGATACCAATTATCATTGGTGTATGGATAGTAGTTATTTTTGATGTATGGATACTAGTTACATTGGTGTATGTATACTAGTTACATTGATGTATGGATACTAGTTACATTGATGTATGTATACTAGTTACATTGATGTATGAATACTAGTTATCATTGGTGTATAGATACTAGTTACATTGATGTATGGATACTAGTTACTACTGATGTCTGTATATTGGTTATCATTGATGTTTGGATACTAGTTACCATTGAGGAACGCGTATAGTCAATCCATTTCACAAATTATTTAAAAAATTGAAAATTAAGAAAAAGCTCTAAAGAAGAAATTTTAACAGTTGCTAGTTTTAAAACCAAATTTAGAGATGAAATCATATTTTGTTTCTAGCAACCGGACATCTCACCTAAAATGAAATACGAAGACAATTCAGTCAAACTTAGAAATTAAAACGTCTTTGGTCATCATCCAACTGTTCAAGAATGAAAGGAAAAAGCGTTCTGACTCCAGCGTACTTTTCTGGTATGTTATATGGATCATGTGCTTTTATTTGCAGATAAATCCGGCAGAAAGTCAAAGGTAAGTGTTATAAAACTATGTCAGAACAAAATGTGAGCTAAAATTAAAACTTTGAAAGAAGTTCAATTCAAGATGCTACAACAACCTACATTTCGTAGACCCTCACGTCAAACTCTATTGTGTAAATCCATCGGGAGCTGCCATTTGGTCTCGCCGTCTTCAAAATTCTAACACCAAATCTTTTTTCCTGGCGTCATTTGATAGCTTCTATCATGATGCCACGTTTAATTTCAAGACAATAAAAATCACCCCAGGTCATATTTCACTAGGGGTTTGTTCCTTGATTTTTGTTGGTTTATAAATGTGTATATGCAATTACTATTATACACTTGGAAATATCGCCATTGAAACAATGTTTTTAATTGTATTTGCAGGCTAATTATGAACGGAGTGGATTTTCATTTTCACTACGTTCAATGGTGCCTGACAAACGTAAGTATAGTGATAGGAAATATTCCCTAAAATCTTTGGAGTCAGATTACGGTATTTTGAATAAATCTGTAAATGGCTCGTAAAATAGCTCCTTAGTGACGTCACAATCGATGACATCGATATTCCTTTGATAACGTCTTCATTCTATTACAATTGAAGGGACAATTCAGTCTAAGAGTACATTATAATTCGCCTATATATCGGAAACAAACCAGTTCTAAGTGATGGATGGCAAATTCGTTGGTTTTACTGTGATATGCTAGAAAAGCTCACTGTAGTGAAATGTATGTAAAATGTTCAACCTTACTCGCTTTCTACCATTACACATTGTAATCGGATGTCTTATGTGCCCAACCCTGGCCCTTGCCTGTAGAGTTAAGTAACTTTTGTCTAGATCTATTTCAATTGCTCTTACAGTAGTGTGATTACCTTATTAAATATATGGTCCTATTTAATAACAATTTTACAACTCCTCGGTGGTTATGTATTGCATTTGTTTAACTTATATGATTGGCCTGGGTGTGGGTACAGCATACATATTTTACATGTTTCACCATATGGGATTTCAGCGGTATCAATTAAAATACATTGTTATATGACTGTGAGTTTTGCCGTTTTCTGATTGGTCTAGACCGCTCGGACAGGTCTTGACAAAATGCAATGTCAACCTGAGACCGATGAACACCTGTTCAGAGGTTGACATTGCAATCAGGTGACCTGGTTAAAAATAGGCACGGGGAATTCCCCGTCTCTTCAACATTTTGGACCAATCACAATAGAGCATTGTCGATCATCGGGCAATAGCCAAATCCAACGTTAACATGGCTGGCAACAGTGAGGTAGGATTAGGAAAGATGTTAGGCACATTTTAAATGCAGCTGTATGTTCTTAAATTATCCTGTGAAGAAGTACAGCAAAAGTACTAAATGTAACTACTGAGGATACGTGGATGAAGATCTTCTTGTCTTTTTGTTTAATTAGTAGTCATTGCGCTGTCATTGCTTCGAATATTGTTCGAAGTAGCAAAACTTACATTTATACAAGTATTAATGTATCGTTTCATATAACAAAACAATTATTGACTTTTTGTAGGTTAATACGAGGAATTTTTAACCTGAGAAAGGTGATATTCCCCGAGGCCAAAGGCTGAGGGAAATATCACCTTTCAAAGGTTTAACAATTCCTCGTATTAACCTATAAAAAGTCAATATTTGTATAATGTCATGGAAGTTGTCAATAATCTTTGTTTTAGTGTTGTCTTCATAAGGAATGTAAAACAATATATTTATACCATATTATAATTAGTGGTTATGTAAAAATACGTCCGACTGAATTGCCCCTTTAACCACATGGATTGCTGGTCTCACTGATTTTTTCTTCTTATCGGATTGTGACAATTTGATTAAAATCCGGATCCTTGTTTAGAGGATGCGACATTATAACTTAGGATCACTCTCTGAAAACCTTGTTAATTGACTACCCCAAGTGCCACCACCATACAAGGACGTAATAGAGATGTCATAATCATTTTCGTTCATGTAGTCATTTCGCCCAGAGAGTACAATACTCTAACAAAACATCGCTTTCAGCAGATATAACCAAATGGCGAAAATACATTAGAATTGAAGTATAGCTAGTATAGCTAGGTCAACATAACGTGATCCAAGATGGGATGTTGTCTTATCCTGTATGGACCAAAGTGGGGAGTACGATATGTATATTAATCCATTTATGTGTTTTGAAAGCTTTTGTAGGAATCTTCTATACTAATTGGGAACTGTTTTATTTTAAAATACATTCTTTGGGTTTTGAAACCTTTTTTACAAGCAGATTAATCTCAATTTTAAATTTTCATTGCACAGTTCGCAACCTCTTTAGCCGACAATGTAAACGGAAATCAGTCAGCAAGGATCCTTCGGAGACGAGCCGTAGGGGTGACTCTGTGGATGATATGGATGAATGTATGGATGATGCGGATGATTGCATGACGTTTAACGGTAAGGAACTTATCGGTACACTTTGTAATGTTCTATTAAGGATTTATTACTGTATGTTGTGAGGAAAACACAATTTCACTGTATCACAACAAAATACAAAAAGGTTTAAGTCCTTAATCACGTATATCTAGTCGCATCATTTGAAAATAAAATGAGCAAAACTATTCAACAACACCGACATGTGCGTTTTTTACACGAGAAATGAATAAAGTCTCATAATGACTGGACATGATGATTCTTAAATCCATACGCATTTCTGAACTCATCATCTTTTTCTATAAGCCTTAAATCCATACGCATTTCTGAACTCATCACCTTTTTCTATAGGTCTTGAAATGTTGATATAATCTACATTATTTATAGTTTATATATCTAAGTTTAGTTTAATGTATAGTTGTTAAAAATATTTTCGGATTTGAAATTTTGCGATTTACTCTTTGGCGCTACTCGTGGAGGTATATTTTCGCTTTGTAGCTTTTAGAAGATCCATTCTGTACGAGCAAATTTTTGAAAGAAAAAAATGAATTTCGTGACTCTCGCTGAATCCGCGAATTTAGCGAAATAGAAAAGCATGAAACACAACTGTAATTAGCATAGCTGTAAATATACACTAATGCTTTCTATAAATCAACTTTTAAAGTTATACCCGCCGTATTTTTCATACTCAAGAATCAAGATAAGCTTTTGATATGTTATTCATCACCAAAGGTTACTAACATTTTTTTGAAAATTGCAGTACTGTTAATGCATTGGTTTTAATTTTACAAACACCAATAAGAGCACAAAATAAGTTTTAGCAGTACTGCCAAAAATCATTATATATTCATCTTTAGTAAGCGAAATGAGTAACTACGGTCAGACCATGAAGCTAAATTGTGATAAACAACTTCATGTCACATTTTTACAGTGTTATAAGTAATTGTGATTAAGAGATTTCTGCAGGAAGTTTCCATCTGAATACATAATAACAACCAATTTAGCAGTACATTATCTCTGGTTGTGGTTTAACTAATTTTATATGGGATATGAAAGCTATTAATTGTTCACTGGTTTTCGCTTAATTCATCAAACCTTATGGTTTACAATAAATTAATGAAGAAAAATTAACATGCCAAAATTTTCGCCCAGTTACGGCACATATTAATTTAAAGTTACATGTACAATGTTTTATTGAATATATCTAGTATTACACTGTATACATTATTTACACTGTTAACCTTTGATTAATATTTTGTAATAGGTCACAGTAGAGTTAGCCAGGATGAACGTAAATTGCATCCATCATCCATTGAACATGACGGAACATCAGGTGTTATGACGCTGATAGATCTACAGAAATTTGACGGGAGTTGGGTACTGGATCATGAACTTGCTAAAGCAGTTCATCTAAGTGAAGATTTCCTAAAATCAAAACTTCCAGACAATCTTGTAAGTATGACGAAATAATCTGTATGCTAGCATCAATAAGGTGTGCGGTTGGTATGTATGGACGACCGCTTGCTGCCTTAATTGTGTTTGTGGAAATAAATATCGTGAAATTATCGACGGAACGGTTAGTCATCTATTTGTCTATCAAAACACACTGAATACGGTTAGCACATAAATGTTTCATATAACAATTCTACATGCATTTTAACCTTTGTCTCATTTTCCCTACATGAATTTTAACCTTTTGTCTCGATTTCCCTACATGCATTTTAACCTTTTGTCTCGATATTCCTACATGCATTTTAACCTTTTGTCTCGATATCCCTACATGCATTTTAACCTTTTGTCTCGATATTCCAACATGCATTTTAACCTTTTTTCTCGATATTTCTACATGCATTTTACCCCTTTGTCTCGATATTTCTGCATGCATTTTAACCTTTTGTCTCGATATTCCTACACGTATTTTAACCTTACCGTTACCGTTATGTAAAATATAGAGCATATATCAGTCTGGGTGACAGCTTTAGGTGTGGCCTGTCTATATATAATTACTCCATTCTTTAGGATACATCAGTCTGGGCTGCAGCTTTAGATGTGGCCTGTCTATATATAATTACTCTATTCTTACAGGATACATCAGTCTGGGCGACAGCTTTAGGTGTGGTCTGTCTATATATAATTACTCTATTCTTACAGGATACATCAGTCTGGGCGACAGCCTTATGTGTGGCCTGTCTACAGAAGAAGTTCGGCTCTGAAAAGACACTTTGGGAACTGATAGAAAAGAAGGCACTGGCATGGCTGTCCTCCCAGAATCTAGCGAGAAAGACCGTTGGTGAACTTGTCACACTTGCCCGCGATGTCCTGTCATCGATTCCATGATTTTTGTTGGGGGAGACAAACAAGAGCAAAATGTTTCATATCGGAAATATTTCAGTGTTTTTTCTGTGATACAGTTAAACTTCCTAAACTCAAAGTTGTATTTATAATTCGAGTACAATGCATATCTCGAAATATTTGCAAAGTCTGAGAACGATTTGCGGTATATCGAAATAAACGTAGCTGTAACAAGTAGATACCTGACATGTTACCATATGCATGGTTCTTTCGAATATAGGATGGCGGCATTTGACGTATTGTTTTTACAGATAGTTTGAAACATGTATTAAGTGGAAATGTAATACCCAACGCGTAGCCATAGACTTTATCCGACAACAAAAACAGACACTCTAACAGAAAACTCATAATCGGTTACTAAGAATCCGAGCATTTATACTCGGATTGTAAATGTAAAATGATAAAGTATTTTGTGGATTGAATGTAGGTTTTGGGATTATTTTATAACGTTCAATTGTTATGAATTCATGTGTAATATGCATATATTTAGATGTTATTGTTAATAGTGTGCCTACAGGCAGAAAGGTTGTGTTGTGTTAACTCATCTTAAATTTATCGACAGTAGAGGGAACTAAGTTCTATTTCTACTATATATTTTATGCAGTTTGGCAAAATTTAAAATTAATTTTACAAACTCAATTTCAGCTAAAAACTCCTTAAATTCCGGGTGCGCATAAAAACATTTTGCAGATTCCGTACATAATCATTGTAAAATTTTCTGTAGCTTAATTCAAGAGATATTCCATGTTACATTTTTATAGATTTCATCAGCAGAATTATGAAGTAAGAAATAACAACAAAATGCCGTCAAAATTGTGTCAACTGTATGTAAGCGTCTATTTCACAAAAAGACCCCAAATAAAGGAGAAACATTTCAAACATATCAAGGCGATTTCAATAGTGGTGTACAATTTAAAGAAAATATGATGAAAAATGACACCATTAAAGGAAAATTAAAATGTTTTTGTCAAAACGAATGAAATATGAAATATATACTGAAGTAAATATATGACTTTTTACAATACGTTTGTACATGTATTATACCTGTTAAACTCAATATGTTTTATTCCGTTGTCCAAATTACCTTGTGATCACTATATGTTGTACCAATGAGATCTCTCTCGCCGCAACAAGCCCGACACAAACCCAGGCTAATCCAGGAGGTTTCTATATCGTTATCATTCATGTCTACATTTTTTTATTTCATTATTAATATTTTACTTTATTTAATATATTCAACTATATTTATGTTTATAATGCGAAGCTGCTAACCCAAGCTTATAATTTATAAGATTTTATGTGCTATTGTACCATTTACACAGAATGTTATTGTCTTTCGCAAACAATAAATACCAAGTGTCTTAAATAGAGACAGTATTTGTAATAGCCTAATCCATGACTAAATTTAGATATTTGTGTTTTTTTTAGAAAGGCAAAGCTATCAAACAATAAACGACAAGTACGTAAGAGAGACAGAATGATGTCAAGCTCACTAATTATTATCTACCTAACCACATACAGTCTGTTTACCAGATATTGTTTTATACTCAATTTTACAATGGAACCTTTGTTCATTACATTAATAAAACATAGTTTTGTCGTTTTTATTGTTAATACAGGTATTCACTATATTGTACAGTATGAATGTACATTGTAAATTCATTACGCTTATACTAAGTCTAGATATAGCAAACAAAAGAGATTGGGGTTATTTTATTTCACATCACCTGAACAGTCAGTGTCATATGGGGGACGTGCAGTATTTGTAGATGGAAGAAAGTCGGTCCATTCGACAATCTGGTTAAAATACAGATCCTTAAATCCACTACGTTCAATAGAGGATCTGACAACATCTCATCAGGGGTCATGTTCGGATGACCTTTTTACCATGTGTACATGCATTTTCTACCCATTGTTATGTCAACAGATAACTCCATTTCATCCCAGTATACATATACATTTAGCTTTGCTGTACTCGTTTAGCGAGATGACTATACACTGGAAAATAATTCTGACAGCTTTTTCAAACTATTTCTTCCCTTGTCACGATTTTGGCAGCAGCAAATTTGATTGGAAATTTCCAAAGGTCACCAGAACATGACCCTTATTGGGATGTTGTCAAAAAACAGATTGGGGTTATTTAATTTAACATCCTCTATACAGCCAGTGTCATATGGTGAGGTGCAGCATTTGTAGATGGAAGTAAGTCGGTATATCCGATCAACACGTATGACTTACGGTCAATGCCAGATATCTGTCCCAAGTTCAAAACTCGTGACTTATAGAGGGTAGACATCAGTTATGGTGGTAATATATCGGAACACAAACCATATTTCCAACAAAATCATATTCATTCAAGAGGCTCTGTTCACTTTTACCAATTCCTGTAAGTGTACAAGAAATATAAAATTAGGTGTTTACGGGGAGTGAGCGATCTGTGGTTCATTCCCGATACCCGCTAAAATTTAAAATAAAAACATCGAACACACCCTCCTTCATAGAGAAACATGATATAATCTAATATCAAAAGATGTTGTCCATTCAACTGCCATAGAGTATTCATGAACATCATCTGACAATGGAATATGATACTCTTCCTACTGTTACTGACAAAAAACCCAATTTCATACCTGTACAACGCCGAGCTGGCCAGCTTCGAGTGCCGTAAAATGCGTTCAATCACAATAGGAGTCATATCTCAAAGAACGACTGATGTTTTACCCAGATACTGAACAGGTAGGATTTAGATCAAGGTTGACAATTAAATATGAACTGTCGAAATATTATAAGGTAACTTATTACTGGAATCTAAAAAATAACCAATGTGTCAGAAATTAACAATTTCGAATGTAAAATGCTTATGTGTTCACTCTTTCAATTTCAATAAATTTTATTGATATAAATTATATACAGTCAAAATGATTAGACAACAGGCGAGACCTTTCAAGCATATCAAGTAGATTTCAACAGTTATGTGCAATTGAAAGAAAATATGATGGAAAATCATCAAATCTTCTCCTTAAAGAGACAAGTGGCAAGAAATAAAGACAAAAATACATTAGTATATATACAAGTACACATTCATACAAACATTTACTCTTTTGTGGTTGTTACATTATATACATCAACGCGGAAGTAAATATGTTAGAGAGCGTCGCCCACACCTAAAGCTGTCTCCCAGGACTGGATGTATCCTGTAAGAATGGAGTAATTATATATAGGACAGGCCATACCTAAAGCTGTTCGCCCAGACTTGGTGTATCCTGTAAGAATAGAGTATTATAGCATTAGACAGGCCACACCTAAAGCTGTCGCCCCAGACTGATGTATCCTGTTAGAGATAGAGTAATTTATAGATAGACAGGCCACACCTAAAGCTGTCGCCCAGATGATGTATCCATGTAAGAATAAAGTAATTATTAGATAGACAGGCCAACCTAAAAACTGTCTCCCAGACTGATGTATCCTGTAAGAATAGAGTAATTATAGATAGACAGACCACACCATAAAGCTGTCGCCCAGACTGATGTTATCCTGTAAGAATAGAGTAATTATAGATAGACAGGCCACACCTAAGCTGTTCGCCCAGAACTGATGTATCTGCTAAGAATGGAAGTAATTGGAATAGACAGGCCATATCTAAAGCTGGTTCCCAGACTGGTGTATCCTGTAAGAATAGAGTAATTATAGATAGACAGGCCACACCTAAAAGCTGTCGCCCAGTGATGGTATCCTGTAAGAATAGAGTAATTATAGATAGACAGGCCACACCTAAAGGCTGTCTCCCAGACTGATGTATCCTGCTAAGAATAGAGTAATTATGATAGACAGGACCACACCTAAAGCTGTCTCCAGACTGATGTACCTGTAAGAATAGAGTAATTATATATAGACAGGCCACACCTAAAGCTGTCGCCCAGACTGAGTATCCTGTAAGAATAAGAGTAATTATAGATAGACAGGCCACACCTAAAAGCTGTCGCCCAGACTGATGTATTCCCTGTAAGAAAGAGTAATTATAGATAGACAGCGCCACACCCTAAAGCTGTCGCCCGTGTGTATCCTGTAAGAATAGAGTAATTATAGATAGACAGGCCACACCTAAAGCTGTCGCCCAGACTGATGTATACCTGTAAGAATAGAGTAATTATAGATAGACAGGCCACACCTAAAGCTGTCTCCAGACTGATGTGATCCTGTAAGAATAGAGTAATTATAATAGACAGGCCACACCTAAAAGCTTTGCCCAGACTGATGTATCCTGTAAGAATGAGTAATTATATATAGACAGGCACATCTAAAGCTGTCTCCCAGACTGATGTGTCCTGTAAGAATAGAGTAAGTAATTAATATAGGACAGGGCACACTAAAGCGTTCGCCAGACTTGATGTATTCCTGTAAGATAGAGTAATATAGATAGACAGGCCACACCTAAAGCTGTCGCCCAGACTGAGTGTATCCTGTAAGGAATGAGTAATTATAGATAGGACAGGCCACACCTAAGCTGCTCCCAGCAACTGAGTGTATCCTGTAAAATAGAGTAATTATATATAGACAGGTACACCTAAAGCTGTGCGCCAGACTGATGGTATCCTGTAAGAATAGAAGTTAATTTATTAGATAGACAGGCCACACACCTAAAGCTGTCTCCCAGACTAAGATAGTGTATGACTCCTGTAGAGATAGAGTAATTATAGATAGACAGGCCACCACCTAAAGCTGTCGCCCAGACTGATGTTCCTGTAAGAATGGAGTTATTATATATAGACAGGCTAACCTAATGCTGTCGCCCAGACTGATGTATCCTGTAGATTGAATAATTATATATTAACAGGGCCACACCTAAAAGCTGTCGCCCAGACTGATGTATGCTGTATATACTAATGCATCTAGGAATAGTCGAGACAGAAGGTCTAAAATGATGTAGAATATTCGAGACAAAAGTTTAAAATGCATGTAGGGAAATTCGAGACAAAGGATAAATGTATGTAGGAATATCGAACAAAAGGTTAAAATGCATGTGTAGGAAAAATATCGAGACAAAAGTTCAAATTGCATTTTAGGTACCTAGACAAAAGGTTAAAATGCATTATGGAAAATTCGGGAATAACGTTAATAATGCAGCTAGAAATTATCGAGACAAAGGTTAAAATGCATGTAGGGAAATTCGCGACAAAAGGATAAATGTATGTAGGAATAGTCGAGACAAAAGGTTTTAAATGCATGTAGGAAATCGAGACAGAAAAATTCAAATGCATTTAAGGTACTAGACAAAAGGTTAAAAA